>CAXIVR010000002.1:174274410-174318100 GCA_964035755.1 Teleogryllus oceanicus
AACCCCCAAAACTGAAAAAGAGGCGATTCCCGTCTAATCACTGTGAAATTTCAGCCTCGTAGAGCTTATCGTTTACGAGATACAGCCTTTAAAAGATTTCAATTTCGTTTACATAAGTAAAAATAATCAAAACAACCTTCGTTACTAAAAATACGATTTTATTAAAATTTTGAATGAAACTCTTCATTTAACGCTTTTTTTCGTAAATTCAGCAAAAAATGAGAAAGTCCTGGGTCAAAACTTGGAAAAAAAGGCGATTCCCGTCTAATCACTGTGAAATTTCAGCCTCATGGGCTTATCGTTTACGAGATACAGCCTTTTAAAATTTCAATTTCGTTTATAGTAAAAATAATAAAAACTACCGTCTTACTAAAAATTCGATTTGTTTTTAAAAATTTTTTGAATGAGAACTCTTCTATTTAAAGCATTTTTCTAAATTCAGCAAAAAATGAAAATCCTAAGTCAAAATTTGAAAAAGAGGCGTTTCCCCGTCTAATCACTGTAAATTTCAGCCCCCGTAGGCTTATCGTTTACGAGATACAGCCTTTTAAAATTTCAATTTCGTTTACATAGTAAAAATAATCAAAACTACCTCTTACTAAAAATACGATTGTTATTAAAATTTTGAATGAGAACTTTCAATTTAAAGCATTTTTCGTAAATTCAGCAAAAATAAGAAAATCCTGGGTAAAAACTTCGAAAAAGGCGATTCCCGTCAAATTTACGGGGAAATTTTCAGCCTCTTAGGGCTTATCGTTTACGAGATACACCCTTTTTAAAGATTTCAATTTCGTTTACATAGTAAAAATAATCAAAACACCGTCGTTACTAAAAATACGATTGTTATTAAAATTTTGAATGAAACTCTTCTTTTTAAAGCATTTTTCGTAAATTCAGCAAAAATAGAAAATCCTAGGTCAAAACTTCGAAAAAAGGCGATTCCGTCTAATCACTGGGGAAATTTCAGCCTCTAGGAGCTTATCGTTTACGAGATACAGCCTTTTAAAAGATTTCAATTTCGTTTACATAGTAAAAATAATCAAAACTACCGTCTTACTAAAAATACGATGTTATTAAAATTTTGAATGAGAACTCTTCTATTTAAAGCATTTTTCGTAAATTCAGCAAAAAATAGAAATTCCAAGTCAAAACTTCAAAAAAAAGGGTTTCCCCTTTTAATCACTGTGAAATTTCAGCCTCTAGGGCTTATCTTTTTACGGTACAGCCTTTTAAAAATTTCAATTTGTTTACATAAAAAAAAATAATCAAAACACCTCGTTACAAAAAATACGATTTTTATTAAAATTTTGAATGAAACTCTTCTTTTAAAGCTTTTTTCGTAAATTAGAAAAAATGAAAAACCTAAGTCAAAACTTCAAAAAAGGGGATTCCGTCTAATCCGGGAAATTTCAGCCTCTGGGCATCGTTTGAATACAGCCTTTTAAAATTTCAATTTCGTTTACATAGTAAAAAAAAATAAAAACCCCGGTTTACAAAAAATACGATTGTTTTTAAAAATTTTTAATGAAATCTTCTATTTAAAGCTTTTTTCGTAAATTCAAAAAAATGGGAAAAATCCTAGGTAAAAATTTTGAAAAAGGGGATTCCCGTCAATACGGAAAAATTTCAGCCTCGTAGGGCTTATCGTTTACGATACACCCTTTTTTAAAATTTCAATTTCGTTTAATAGAAAAAATAATCAAACTACCTCGTTACAAAAATACATTTTATTAAAATTTTGAATGAGAACTTTTTCAATTTAAACTTTTTTCGTAAATTCACAAAAATAAAAAACCCTAGGTAAAAACTTCGAAAAAGAGCGTTTCCCCCGTCTAATACGAAATTTCAGCCTCGTAGCATCGTTTACGAGA
This sequence comes from Teleogryllus oceanicus, assembly GCA_964035755.1. NCBI lineage: Eukaryota > Metazoa > Arthropoda > Insecta > Orthoptera > Gryllidae > Teleogryllus > Teleogryllus oceanicus. The sequence continues at coordinate 174,276,282 of CAXIVR010000002.1, forward strand.
TACACCCTTTTTAAATTTCTTTCGTTTCATAGTAAAAATAATCAAAACCCGTCTTACAAAAATTGGATTTATTAAAATTTTAATGGAAACTTTCTTTAAAGCTTTTTCGTAAATTCAAAAAATGAAAACCCTAGGTCAAAACTTGAAAAAGGGCGTTTCCCCGTCTAATTTTGGGAAATTTCAGCCTCGTAGGGCTTATCTTTAGAGATGCCTTTTAAAATTTCAATTTCGTTTACAGTAAAATAATCAAAACTATCTTACAAAAAAACGATTAAAATTTTTGAATAGAACTTTCATTTAAAGCATTTTTCGTAAATTCAGCAAAAATGAAAAAATTCCTAGAGTCAAAACTTCGAAAAAAGAGGAAATCCCGTCTAATCACTGTGATTCAGCCTCGTAGGGCTTATCGTTTACGAGATACAGGCTTTAAAGATTTCAATTTCGTTTACATAGTAAAAAATAATCAATACAACCTTCGTTACTAAAAATACGATTGTTATTAAAATTTTGAATGAGAACTCTTCTATTTAAAGCATTTTTTCGTAAATTCAGCAAAAAATGAGAAAATCCTAGGTCAAAACTTCGAAAAAGAGGCGATTCCCGTCTAATCACTGTGATTTTCAGCCTCATAGGGCTTATCGTTTACGAGATACAGACATTTTAAAATTTCAATTTGTTTACATAGTAAAATAATCAAAACTACCGTCGTTACTAAAAATACGATTGTATTAAAATTTTGAATGAGAACTCTTCTATTTAAAGCATTTTTCGTAAATTCAGCAAAAATGAGAAAATCCTAAGTCAAACTTCGAAAAAAGGCGTTTCCCGTCTAATCCTGTAAAATTTCAGCCTCGAAAGGGCTTATCGTTTACGAGATACAGCCTTTTAAAATTTCAATTTCGTTTACATAGTAAAAAAAAATTCAAAACTACCGTCGTTACTAAAATTCGATTTTTATTAAAATTTAAATGAAATCTTCTATTTAAAGCTTTTTTCGTAAATTCAGCAAAAAAGAAAATCCTAGGTCAAAATTTCGAAAAAAAGGCGTTTCCCCGTCTAATCCCCTGAAAATTTCAGCCTCTTAAGGTATCTTTACGAGATACAGTTTTTAAAAGATTTCAATTTCGTTTAATAGTAAAAATAATCAAAACAACCTTCGTTACTAAAAATCGATTTTTATTAAAATTTTGAATGAGAGTTCTTTCATTTAAAGCTTTTTTTTTGTAAATTCAGCAAAAAATGAGAAAATGCTAGGTCAAAACTTCGAAAAGGGGCGATTCTCGTCTAATCACTGTAAAAAATTTTCAGCCTCTGGGCTTATCGTTTCCGAGATACAGCTTTTTAAAATTTCAATTTCGTTTACATAGTAAAAAATAATAAAAACTACCGTCGTTGCAAAAAATTTGATTTTATTAAAATTTTGAATGAGAACTTTTCAATTTAAAAATTTTTCTAAATTCAGAAAAAATGGAAAATCCTAGGTCAAAACTTCGAAAAAGAAAGCGATTCCAGTCTAATCACTGTTGGAATTTTCAGCCTCGTAGGGCTTATCGTTTAAGATACAGCCTTTTAGTTTCAATTTCTTTACATAGTAAAAAATAATCAAAACTACCGTCGTTACTAAAAATACGATTGTTATTAAAATTTTGAATGAGAACTTTTCAATTTAAAGCATTTTTTCGTAAATTCAGCAAAAAATTAGAAAATCCTAGGTCAAAACTTCGAAAAAAGGAGCGATTCCCGTCAAATTTACTGTGGAAATTTCAGCCTCGTAGGGCTTATCGTTTACGAGATACAGCCTTTTAAGATTTCAATTTCGTTTACATAGTAAAAATAATAAAAACAACCTTCGTTACTAAAATACGATTGTTATTAAAATTTTAAATGAGAACTCTTCTATTTAAAGCATTTTTCTAAATTCAGCAAAAATAGAAAATCTGTCAAAACTTCGAAAAAAGAGGCGTTTCCCCGTCTAATCACTGTGGAAATTTCAGCCTCGTAAGGCTTATCGTTTACGAGATACAGCCTTTAAAGATTTCAATTTCGTTTACATAGTAAAAATAATCAAACTACCTCGTTACTAAAAATACGATTGTTATTAAAATTTTGAATGAGAACTCTTCTATTTAAAGCATTTTTTCGTAAATTCAGCAAAAAATGAGAAAATCCTAGGTCAAAACTTCGAAAAGATAGGCGATTCCCGTCTAATCACTGTGAAATTTCAGCCTCGTAGGGCTTATCGTTTACGAGATACAGCCTTTTTAAGATTTCAATTTCGTTTATATAGTAAAAACTAATCAAAACTACCGTCGTTACTAAAAATACGATTGTTATTAAAATTTTGAATGAGAACTTTCTATTTAAAGCATTTTTCGTAAATTCAGCAAAAATGAGAAATCCTAGTCAAAACTTCGAAAAAGAGGCGATTCTCGTCTAATCACTGTAATTTCAGCCTCGTAGAGCTTATCGTTTACGAGATACAGCCTTTTAAAGATTTCAATTTCGTTTACATAGTAAAAAATAATCAAAACTACCGTCGTTACTAAAAATTCGATTGTTATTAAAATTTTGAATGAGAACTCTTCTATTTAAAGCATTTTATCGTAAATTCAGGAAAAAATTGGAAAATCCTAGGTCAAAACTTCGAAAAAAGAGGCGATTCCAGTCTAATCACTGTGGAATTTTCAGCCTCGTAGGGCTTATCGTTTATGAGATACAGCCTTTTAAAGATTTCAATTTCGTTTACATAGTAAAAAATAATCAAAACTACCGTCGTTACTAAAAATACGATTGTTATTAAAATTTTGAATGAGAACTTTTCAATTTAAAGCATTTTTCGTAAATTCAGCAAAAAATGAGAAAATCCTAGGTCAAAACTTCGAAAAAAGAGGCGATTCCCGTCTAATTACTGTGGAAACTTCAGCCTCGTAGGGCTTATCGTTTACGAGATACAGCCTTTTAAAGATTTCAATTTCGTTTACATAGTAAAAATTAATCAAAACTACCGTCGTTACTAAATATACGACTGTTATTAAAATTTTAAATGAGAACTCTTCTATTTAAAGCATTTTTTCGTAATTCAGCAAAAAATGAGAAAATCCTAGGTCAAAACTTCTGAAAAGATAGGCGATTCCCGTCTAATCACTGTGCAAATTTCAGCCTCGTAGGCTTATCGTTTACGAGATACAGCCTTTTAAAGATTTCAATTTCGTTTACATAGTAAAAAATAATCAAAACTACCGTCGTTTCTAAAAATACGATTGTTATTAAAATTTTGAATGAGAACTCTTTCTATTTAAAGCATTTTTCGTAAATTCAGCAAAAATAGAAATTCTAGGGTCAAAACTTCAAAAAAAGAGGCGAACCCCGTCTAATCACTGTGGAAATTTCAGCCTCGTAGGGGCTTATCGTTTACGAGATACAGGTTTTTAAAGATTTCAATTTCGTTTACATAGTAAAATAATCAATACAACCTTCGTTATAAAATAGATTTTTAAAAATTTTTAAAAAATTTTTTTTCACGTAAATTAAAAAAAAAATCATAAAATTTAAAAAAGAGGCTTTCCTAACCCCCAAAAGCCTGTAAGGTTTCGTTTACGAGATACACCCTTTTTAAAAGATTTCAATTTCTTTTTTAATGAAAAAAATAATCAAAATCCCGTCGTTACTAAAAATACGTTGTTATTAAAATTTTGAATGAAATTTTTTCAATTTAAAGCATTTTTCGTAAATTCAGAAAAAAATGAAAAATCCAGTCAAAACTTCGAAAAAAGGCGATTCCCGTCTAATCACTGTAAAATTTCAGCCTCTGGGGCTTATCTTTACAGATAAAACAAAGATTTCAATTTCGTTTAATAGAAAAAATAATCAAAACTACCGTCGTTACTAAAAATCGATTGTTAAAAATTTTGAATGAGAACTTTCTTTTAAACATTTTTCGTAAATTCACAAAAATGAAAATCCTGGGGAAAAATTTTGAAAAAAAGGCGATTCCCGTCTAATCACTGTGGAATTTTCAGCCTCTGGGGCTTATCTTTTACGGATACATTTTTAAAAGATTTCAATTTCGTTTACATAGTAAAAATAATCAAAACTACCGTCGTTACTAAAAATACGATTATTATTAAAATTTTGAATGAGAACTCTTTATATTTAAGCATTTTTTCGTAAATTGAGCAAAAAATGAGAAAATCTAAGTCAAAACTTCGAAAAAGAGGCGATTCCCGTCTAATACTGCTGGAAATTTCAGCCTAGTAGGGCTTATCGTTTACAGATACAGCCTTTTAAAGATTTCAATTTCGTTTACATAGTAAAAAATAATAAAACTACCGTCGTTACTAAAATACGATTGTTATTAAAATTTTGAATGAGAACTTTTCAATTTAAAGCATTTTTCGTAAATTAAAGCTAAAAATGAAAAATCCTAGGTCAAAACTTCGAAAAAGAGGCGATTCCCGTCTAATTACTGTGGAAATTTCAGCCTCGTAGGGCTTATCGTTTACGAGATACAGCCTTTGAAGAATTTCAATTTGTTTACATAGTAAAAATAATCAAAACTACCGTCGTTACTAAAACTTCGATTTTATTAAAATTTTGAATGAACTCTTCTATTTAAAGCATTTTTCGTAAATTCAGCAAAAAATAGAAAACCCTATCAAAATTTAAAAAAAGGGGGCGATTCCCGTCTAATCACTGTGAAATTTCAGCCTCGTAGGGCTTATCGTTTACGAGATACAGCCTTTTAAAGATTTCAATTTCGTTTACATAGTAAAAAATAATCAAAACTACCGTCGTTACTAAAAATACGATTGTTATTAAAATTTTGAATCGATTCCGTCTAATCACGTGGAAATTTCAGCCTCGTAGGCTTATCGTTTACGAGATTCAGCCTTTAAAAGATTTCAATTTCGTTTACATAGTGAAAAATAATCAAAACTACCGTCGTTACTAAAACTTCGATTGTTATTAAAATTTTGAATGAGAACTCTTCTATTTAAATCATTTTTTCGTAAATTCAGCAAAAATGAGAAAATCCTAGGTCAAAACTTCGAAAAAAGAGGCGATTCCCGTCTAATCACTGTGGAAATTTCAGCCTAGTAGGGCTTATCGTTTACGAGATACAGCCTTTTAAAGATTTCAATTTCGTTTACATAGTAAAAAATAATCAAAACTACCGTCGTTACTAAAAATTCGATTGTTATTAAAATTTTGAATGAGAACTCTTCTATTTAAAGCATTTTTCGTAAATTCAGCAAAAATGAAAATCCTAGGTCAAAACTTCGAAAAAGAGCGATTCCGTCTAATCACTGTGAATTTTTCAGCCTCGTAGGGCTTATCGTTTACGAGATACAGCCTTTTAAAGATTTCAATTTCGTTTACATAGTAAAAAATAATCAAAACTACCGTCGTTACTAAAAATACGATTGTTATTAAAATTTTGAATGAGAACTTTTCAATTTAAAGCATTTTTCGTAAATTCAGCAAAAAATGAAAATCCTAGGTCAAACTTCTGAAAAAAGAGGCGCTTCCGTCTAATCACTGTGGAAATTTCAGCCTCGTAGGGCTTATCGTTTACGAGATACAGCCTTTGAAAGATTTCAATTTCGTTTACATAGTAAAAAATAATCAAAACTACCGTCGTTACTAAAAATACGATTGTTATTAAAATTTTGAATTTAGAACTTTTCAATTTAAAGCATTATTTCTAAAATTCAGCAAAAATGAAAACCTTAGGTAAAAACTTGAAAAAGAGGCGATTCCCGTCTAATCACTGTGGAAATTTCAGCCGTGTAGGGCTTATCGTTTACGAGATATAGCCTTTTAAAGATTTAAATTTCGTTTACATAGTAAAAAATAATCAAAACTACCGTCGTTACTAAAAATACGATTGTTATTAAAATTTTAAATGAGAACTCTTCTATTTAAAGCATTTTTCGTAAATTCAGCAAAAATAGAAAATCCTGGGTCAAAACTTCGAAAAAGAGGCGATTCCGTCTAATCACTGTGGAAATTTCAGCCTCGTAGGGCTTATCGTTTACGAGATACAGGCTTTTAAAGATTTCAATTTCGTTTACATAGTAAAAAATAATCAAAACAACCTTCATTACTAAAAATACCATTGTTATTAAAATTTTGAATGAGAACTCTTCTATTTAAAGCATTTTTCAAATTCAGCAAAAATAGAAAACCTTAGGTCAAAACTTCGAAAAAGAGGCGATTCCGTCTAATCACTGTGGAATTTCAGCCTCGTAGGGCTTATCGTTTACGAGATACAGCCTTTTAAAGATTTCAATTTCGTTTACATAGTAAAAATAATCAAAACTACCGTCGTTACTAAAAATATGATTGTTATTAAAATTTTGAATGAGAACTTTTCAATTTAAAGCATTTTTCGTAAATTCAGCAAAAAATGAGAAAATCCTAGGTCAAAACTTCGAAAAAAGAGGCGATTCCCGTCTAATCACTGTGGAAATTTCAGCCTCGTAGGGCTTATCGTTTACGAGATACAGGCTTTAAAGATTTCAATTCGTTTACATAGTAAAAATAATCAAAACACCTCTTACTAAAAATTCATTGTTATTAAAATTTTGAATGAGAACTCTTCTATTTAAAGCATTTTTCGTAAATTCAGCAAAAAATAGAAAATCCTGGTCAAAACTGAAAAAGAGGCGATTCCCGTCTAATCACTGTAATTTCAGCCTCGTAGGGCTTATCGTTTACGAGATACAGCCTTTTAAAGATTTCAATTTCGTTTACATAGTAAAAAATAATCAAAACTACCGTCGTTACTAAAAATACGATTGTTATTAAAATTTTGAATGAGAACTTTTCAATTTAAAGCATTTTTTCATAAATTCAGCAAAAATTAGAAAATCCTAGGTCAAAACTTCGAAAAAGAGCGATTCCGTCTAATCACTGTGGAAATTTCAGCCTCGTAGGGCTTATCGTTTACGGATACAGCCTTTGAAAGATTTCAATTTCGTTTACATAGTAAAAAATAATCAAAACTACCGTCGTTACTAAAACTTCGATTGTTATTAAAATTTTGAATGAGAACTCTTCTATTTAATAGCATTTTTCGTAAAATTAGCAAAATGAAAAATCCTAGGTCAAAACTTCGAAAAAGAGGCGATTCCCGTCTAATCACTGTGGAATTTTTAGCCTCGTAGGGCTTATCGTTTACGAGATACAGCCTTTAAAGATTTCATTTCGTTTACCTGGTAAAAATAATCAAAACTACCGTCGTTACTAAAAATACGATTGTTATTAAAATTTTGAATGAGAACTTTTCAATTTAAAGCATTTTTCTAAATTCAGCAAAAATGAGAAAATCCTAGGTCAAACTTCGAAAAAAGAGGCGATTCCAGTCTAATCACTGTGGAAATTTCAGCCTCGTAGGGCTTATCGTTTACGAGATAAGCCTTTTAAAGATTTCAATTTCGTTTACATAGTAAAAATAATCAAAACTACCGTCGTTACTAAAAATACGATTGTTATTAAAATTTTGAATGAGAACTCTTCTATTTAAGCATTTTTTCGTAAATTCAGCAAAAATGAGAAAATCCTAGGTCAAAACTTCGAAAAAGAGGCGATTCCCGTCTAATCACTGTGGAAATTTCAGCCTCGTAGGGCTTATCGTTTACGAGATACAGGCTTTTAAAGATTTCAATTTCGTTTACATAGTAAAATAATCAAAACTACCGTCGTTACTAAAAATACGATTGTTATTAAAATTTTGAATGAGAACTCTTCTATTTAAAGCATTTTTTCGTAAATTCAGCAAAAAATGAGAAAATCCTAGGTCAAAACTTCGAAAAAAGGCGATTCCAGTCTAATCACTGTGGAAATTTCAGCCTGTAGGGCTTATCGTTTACGAGATAACCTTTAAAGATTTCAATTTCTTTACATAGTAAAAATAATCAAAACTACCGTCGTTACTAAATACGATTGTTATTAAAATTTTGAATGAGAACTCTTCTATTTAAAGCATTTTTCGTAAATTCAGCAAAAATAGAAAATCCTAGGTCAAAACTTCGAAAGAGGCGATTCCGTCTAATCACTGTGAAATTTCAGCCTCGTAGGGCTTATCGTTTGAGATACAGCTTTAAAGATTTCAATTTCGTTTACATAGTAAAAATAATCAAAACTACCGTCGTTACTAAAAATACGATTGTTATTAAAATTTTGAATGAGAACTTTTCAATTTAAAGCATTTTTCCGTAAATTCAGCAAAAATAGAAAATCCTAGGTCAAAACTTCGAAAAAAGGCGATTCCGTCTAATCACTGTAAAATTTCAGCCTCGTAGGGCTTATCGTTTACGAGATACAGTTTTTAAAATTTCAATTTGTTTAAAGAAAAAAATAATCAAAACACCCTTACAAAAAATACGATTGTTATTAAAATTTTTGAATGAACTCTTCTATTTAAACATTTTTCGAAAATTCAGAAAAAAATGAAAAATCCTGGTCAAAATTTTGAAAAAAAGGCGTTTCCCCGTCTAACCCGGGGAAATTTCAGCCTTGGGGGCTTATCGTTTGGATACAGTTTTAAAATTTCAATTTGTTTACATGTAAAATAATCAAAACACCTCGTTACAAAAAAATCGTTTTATTAAAATTTTAAATAAATTTCATTTAAAGCATTTTTCGTAAATTCAGCAAAAAATGAGAAAACCCAAAGAAAAAACTTCAAAAAAAGAGCGATTCCCGTCAATCCTGTAAATTTCAGCCTTGGGCTTATCGTTTGAGATACGGGCAAGATTTCAATTTTTTTACGAAAAAAATAATCAAAACACCTCGTTACAAAAAAATCGATTGTTATTAAAATTTTGAATGAGAACTTTCATTTAAAGCTTTTTTTCGTAAATTCAGCAAAAAAGAAAATCCTAGGTCAAAACTAAAAAAAGAGGCGATTCCCGTCTAACACTGTAAAAATTTAGCCTTAGGGCTTATCTTTACGAGATACAGTTTTTAAGATTTAAATTTTTTTAAATAGTAAAAAATAATCAAAACTACCGTCGTTACTAAAATCGATTGTTTTTAAAATTTTGAATGAGAACTTTTCAATTTAAACATTTTTCTAAATTCAGAAAAAAAATGAAAATCCTGGTCAAAACTTCAAAAAACGTTTCTAACATAAAATTTAGCCTAAAAAAAAAAAACTTATCTTTTTGAGATACAGCCTTTAAAGATTTAAATTTGTTTACATAGTAAAAATAATCAAAACTACCGTCGTTACAAAAAATTCGATTTTAAAAAAATTTTGAATGAACTTTCTTTTAAAGTTTTTTCTAAATTCAGCAAAAATAAAAATCCGGTCAAAACTTCGAAAAAAAAGGCGTTTCCCCGTCTAACCGGGAATTTTTAGCCTCGTAGGGCTTATCGTTTACAGATACAGCCTTTAAAATTTAAATTTCGTTTACATAGAAAAAAATAATCAAAACTACCGTCGTTACAAAAAATCGTTTTTTTAAAATTTTAAATAGAACTTTTCAATTTAAAATTTTTCCAAAATTCAGCAAAAAATGAAAATCCTAGTCAAAACTGAAAAAAGGCGTTTCCCCGTCTAATCACTGAAAATTTCAGCCTTGGGCTTATCGTTTACGAGATACAGCCAAAAATTTCAATTTCTTTACATAGAAAAAAATAATCAAAACTACCGTCGTTACAAAAAATGATTTTTTTAAAAATTTTGAATGGGCTTTCTTTTTAAAAAAGATTTTTCTAAATTAGAAAAAAATGAAAAAATCCAAGGTCAAAACTTCGAAAAAGGCGTTCCCTCTAATCCGGGAATTTTTAGCCTTAGGGCTTATCTTTTACAAATGCCTTTTAAAATTTAAATTTCGTTTACATAGAAAAAAATTCAAAACCCGTCGTTACTAAAATACGATTTTTTTAAAATTTTAATAGAATTTTTCAATTTAAAGCATTTTTCTAAATTAGCAAAATGAAAACCCTGGTCAAAATTTAAAAAAGGGCGATTCCGTCTAATCCTGTGGAATTTAGCCTTAGGGCTTATCGTTTGAGATCCCCTTTTAAGATTTTTTCGTTTACATAGAAAAAAATAATCAAAACTACCGTCGTTACAAAAATCGATTGAAAAAATTTTGAAGGCTTTTTCAAAAAAGATTTTTCAAAATTAGCAAAAAAGAAAAAATCCTAGTAAAAATTTGAAAAAGGCGTTTCCCCGTCTAACCCTGTTTTTTTTAGCCTCGGGGGGTTTTCGTTTACGAGATACACCCTTTTTAAAATTTAAATTTCGTTTACATAGAAAAAATAATCAAAACTACCGTCGTTACTAAAATGATTGTTTTTAAAATTTTTGAATGAAACCCTTTTTTTAAGATTTTTCTAAATTCACAAAAAGAAAACCCTAGTCAAACTCGAAAAAAAAGGCGTTCCGTCTAATCACTGTGAATTTCAGCCTAGGGCTTATCTTTTACGAGATACAGCCTTTTAAAGATTTCAATTTCGTTTACATAGTAAAAAATAATAAAACTACCGTCGTTACTAAAAATACGATTGTTATTAAAATTTTGAATGAGAACTTTTCATTTAAACATTTTTCTAAATTCAGCAAAAATAGAAAACCCAGGTCAAAACTTCGAAAAAGAGGCGATTCCCGTCTAATCACTGTGGAAATTTCAGCCTCGTAGGGCTTATCGTTTACGAGATACACCCTTTTTAAATTTCAATTTCGTTTACATAGTAAAAAATAATCAAAACTACCTCGTTACTAAAAATACGATTGTTATTAAAATTTTAATAGAGAACTCTTCTATTTAAAGCATTTTTCGTAAATTCAGCAAAAATGAGAAAATCCTAGGTCAAAACTTCGAAAAAAGAGGCGATTCCCGTCTAATCACTGTAAAAATTTCAGCCTCGTAGGGCTTATCGTTTACGAGATACAGCCTTTTAAAGATTTCAATTTCGTTTACATAGTAAAAATAATCAAAACTACCGTCGTTACTAAAAATACGATTTTTATTAAAATTTTGAATGGGAACTCTTCTATTTAAAGCATTTTTCGTAAATTCAGCAAAAATAGAAAATCCTAGGTCAAAACTTCGAAAAAGAGGCGATTCCCGTCTAATCACTGTAGAAATTTCAGCCTCGTAGGGCTTATCGTTTACGAGATACAGCCTTTTAAAGATTTCAATTTCGTTTACATAGTAAAAAATAATCAAAACTACCGTCGTTACTAAAATACGATTGTTATTAAAATTTTGAATGAGAACTCTTCTATTTAAAGCATTTTTCGTAAATTCAGCAAAAATGAGAAATCCTAGGTCAAAACTTCGAAAAAGAGGCGATTCCCGTCTAATCACTGTGGAAATTTCAGCCTCGTAGGGCTTATCGTTTACGAGATACAGCCTTTTAAAGATTTCAATTTCGTTTACATAGTAAAAAATAATCAAAACTACCGTCGTTACATAAAATATCGATTGTTATTAAAATTTTGAATGAGAACTCTTCTATTTAAAGCATTTTTCGTAAATTCAGCAAAATGAAAATCCTAGGAGGTAAAAATTTTGAAAAAAAGGCGTTTCCCCTTCTAACCTGGGGAAATTTTTACCTTTGTAGGGTTTATCGTTTACGAGATACGGGCCTTTTAAAGTTTTCCCACTTTGTTTACATGAAAAAAAATTTCAAAACCACTGTCGTTACAAAAAAATACGATTGTTATTAAAATTTTGAATGGAACTCTTCATTTAGCATTTTTTCGAAAACCAGCAAAAATGAAAAAATTAGGTCAAAATTCAAAAAAAAGGAGGCGTTTCCCGTCTAATCACTGGGGAAATTTACCCCTGTGGGGTTTATCGTTTAGGGGTACACCCTTTTTAAATTTAAATTTCTTTTTACATAGTAAAAATAATCAAATCCCCGTCGTTACAAAAATACGTTTTATTAAAATTTTGAATGAGAACTCTTCTTTTTTTAAAGCATTTTTTCGTAAATTCAGCAAAAATGAGAAAATCCTAGGTCAAAACTTCAAAAAAGAGGCGTTTCCCGTCTAATCACTGTGGAAATTTCATTCGTATTTATCGTTTACGAGATACGGGCCTTTTAAAATTTCAATTTCGTTTAATAGTAAAAATAATCAAAACTATTTCGTTACTAAAAATAGGGTTGTTATTAAAAATTTTAAATAAAAACTCTTCTATTTAAAGCTTTTTTTCGTAAATTCAGCAAAAAATGAAAATCTGGGTTTAAAATTTTAAAAAAAAGAGGCGATTCCCGTCTAATCACTGAAAATTTCAGCCTCGTGGGGCATCGTTTACAAAAAATTAAACCTTTTAAAAAATTTCAATTTCGTTTACATAAAAAAAAATCAAAACAACCTTCTTTAAAAAACACGATTTTTAATTAAAATTTTGAAAAAGAACTCTTCTTTTAAAAACATTTTTTTAAATTAGCAAAAATGAAAAATCCAAGTAAAAACTTCAAAAAAAGGCATTCCCGTCTAATCACTGTAAAAAATTTCGGCCTCTGGGGCTTATCGTTTACGAGATCCCTTTTTTAAAAGATTTCAATTTCGTTTACATAGAAAAATAATAAAAACAACCTTCGTTACAAAAAATACATTTTTAATTAAAATTTTAAAAGGAACTTTTAATTTAAAGCTTTTTTTCGTAAATTGGCAAAAAATGAAAAATCCGGGGTAAAAACTTGAAAAAGGCGATTCCCGTCTAATCACTGTGGAAATTTCAGCCCCCGTGGGTTTTTCTTTTTACGAATACACCCTTTTTAAGATTTCAATTTCGTTTACATAGAAAAAAATAATCAAAACTCCTCGTTACAAAATTCGATTGTTTTTAAAAATTTTTGGGAAAGAACTTTTCTTTTAAAAAAAGCTTTTTTTTCGTAAATTCAAAAAAAAATGAAAATCCTAGGTAAAAATTTGAAAAAAAAGGCGTTTCCCCGTCTAACCCACTGTGGAAATTTCAGCCTCGTGGGGTTATCGTTTACGAATAAAACCTTTTAAAGATTTCAATTTCGTTTACATAGTAAAAAAAATCAAACCCCTCGTTCAAAATTCGATTTTAAAATTTTGAATGAGCTCTTCTTTTTAAAAAACTTTTTTTTCGTAAATTAAACCAAAAAATGAAAACCCTAGTAAAAACCCTTCAAAAAAGGGGCGATTCCCGTCTAATCACTGTAAAATTTCACCCTTTGTGGGGGCTTACCCGTTTACGGATACAGCCTTTTAAATTTTCAATTTCTTTTAAATAGTAAAAAATAATCAAAACTCCTCGTTACAAAAAAGTTGATTTAAAATTTTTTTGAAGGGAAACTTTTCTATTTAAAGCTTTTTTTCTTAAAGCAAAAAATAAGAAAATCCTAGGTCAAAACTTCAAGGAAAAAGCGATTCCCGTCAATCACTGTGGAAATTTCAGCCTCGTGGGAAAATTTATCTTTTAAATACAGACGGGATTTCGTTTACATGGTAAAAATAATCAACCAAATTCGTTACTAAAAAAAAGGTTGTTTTTAAAAAATTTTGAATGGGGAACTCCTTCTTTTTAAAAAGCATTTTTCTAAATTCAAAAAAAATTGAAAAATCCTGGGAAAAAAACCCCAAAAAAGGGGCGTTCCCTCTAATCACTGGGGAAATTTCAGCCTTGTAGGGCTTATCTTTTGAGATACAGCCTTTTAAATATTTCAATTTCGTTTAAGGTAAAAATAATCAAAACTACCGTCGTTACAAAAAAAGAATTTGATTTTAAAATTTTTTGAATGAGAACTGTTCTTTTTAAAAACTTTTTTCGTAAATAAAGCAAAAAAGAAAATCAAAGGTAAAAACCTAAAAAAACAGGCGATTCCCGTCAAATTTTTTGGGGAAATTTCAACCTCTGGGGCTTATCGTTTAAAAGAATACACCCTTTTTAAAGATTTCAATTTCTTTTAAATAGTAAAAAATAATAAACCCTACCGTCGTTACTAAAAATACGGTTGTTTTAAACTTTTAAAATAAAATTCTTCTATTTAAAGCTTTTTTATTCAAAAATTCAGCAAAAAATGAGAAAATCCTGGGTCAAAATTTAAAAAAAGAGGCGATTCCCGTCTAATCACTTTTGGAAATTTAAAATTCGTAAGGCTTATCGTTTGAATCGGCCTTTTTAAAAAATTTCAATTTCGTTTACAAAAGAAAAAAATAATAAAAACCCGTCTTACTAAAAATACGATTGTTATTAAAATTTTAAATTTGGAGAACTCTTCAATTTAAAGCATTTTTCTTGATTTCAGCAAAAAATGAAAAACCCAAAGGTCAAAACTTCGAAAAAGAGGCGATTCCCGTCTAATCACTGTGGAAATTTCAGCCTCGTAAGGCTTATCGTTTACGAGATACAGCCTTTTAAAGATTTCAATTTCGTTTACATAGTAAAAAATAATCAAAACTACCGGCGTTACTAAAAATACGATTGTTATTAAAATTTTGAATAGAACTCTTCTATTTAAAGCTTTTTTCGTAAATTCAGCAAAAAATGAAAAATCCTAGGTCAAAACTTCGAAAAAGAGCGATTCCCGTCTAATCACTGTGGAAATTTCAGCCTCGTAGGGCTTATCGTTTACGAGATGCAGGCTTTTAAAGATTTCAATTTCGTTTACATAGTAAAAAATAATCAATACAACCATCGTTACTAAAAATACGAATGTTATTAAAATTTTGAATGAGAACTCTTTTATTTAAGGCATTTTTTCGTAAATTCAGCAAAATGAAAAATCCTGGGTCAAAACTTCGAAAAAGGGGCGATTCCCTCTAATCACTGTGGAATTTTCAGCCTCGTAGGGCTTATAGTTTACGAGATACAGCCATTTAAAGATTTCAAATTTGTTTAATAGTTAAAAATAATCAAAACTACCGTCGTTACTAAATTACGATTGTAATTAAAATTTTTTGAATGAGAACTCATCTATTTAAAGCATTTGTTCGTAAAGTCAGCAAAAATAGAGAAAATCCTAGGTCAAAACTTCAAAAAAAGAGGCGATTCCCGTCTAATCATTGAATTTCAGCCTCGTAGGGCTTATCGTTTACGAGATACACCCTTTTTAAGATTTCAATTTCGTTTACATAGTAAAAATAATCAAAATTACCGTCGTTACAAAAAATTCGATTGTTATTAAAATTTTGAATAGAACTCTTCTATTTAAAGCATTTTTCTTAAAATTTCAGCAAAAAATGAAAATCCTAAGTCAAAACTTTAAAAAAAGAGGCGATTCCTGTCTAATCACTTGAAATTTTCAGCCTCGTAGGGCTTATCGTTTACGAGATACAGCCTTTTAAAGATTTCAATTTCGTTTACATAGTCAAATATAATCAAAACTACCGTCGTTACTAAAAATACGATTGTTATTAAAATTTTGAATGAAAACTTTTCAATTTAAAGCATTTTTCGAAAATTCAGCAAAAAATGAAAAATCCTAGTCAAAACTTCGAAAAAAGTCGATTCCGTCTAATCACTGTGAAATTTAGCCTCGTAAGGCTTACGTTTACAAAATACACCCTTTTTAAAAAGATTTCAATTTCTTTTACATAGTAAAAAATAATCAAAACTACCGTCGTTACTAAAAATACGATTGTTTTTAAAAATTTTTTAAATGAGAACTCTTCTATTTAAAGCATTTTTTCGTAAATTCAGCAAAAAATTAGAAAATCCTAGGTCAAAACTTCGAAAAAACAGGCGATTCCCTTCTAATCACTGTGGAAATTTCAGCCTCGTAGGGCTTATCGTTTACGAGATACAGGCTTTTAAAGACTTATCGTTTGAATACACCCTTTTTAAATTTCAATTTCGTTTCATAGAAAAAAATAATAAAACTACCGTCGTTACAAAAAAACGATTGTTTTTAAAAATTTTGAATGAAATTTCTATTTAAAGCATTTTTCGTAAATTCAGCAAAAAATGAAAAACCCGGTAAAAATTCAAAAAAGGCGTTTCCCCGTCTAATCACTGTGAAATTTCAGCCTCGTAGGGCTTATCGTTTAAGATACAGCCTTTAAATTTCAATTTCTTTTAAATATTAAAAAAAATCAAAACTATCGTTACAAAAAATAAATGTTATTAAAATTTTGAATGAGAACTTTCTATTTAAAGCTTTTTTTTCGTAAATTCAGAAAAAAATAAAAAACCCCGGTAAAATTTAAAAAAAGGCGACCCCCGCCCTTTCACTTAAATTTCAGCCTCGTAGGGCTTATCGTTTACGAATAAAAATTTTAAAAATTTCAATTTCGTTTATAGAAAAAAATAATCAAAACACCTCTTACTAAAAAAAAAAGATTGTTATTAAAATTTTGAATAGAACTCTTTATTGACATTTTTCGAAAATTCAGCAAAAAAGAAAACCCTAGGTCAAAACCGAAAAAACGATTTCTAATCACTGTGGAATTTTCGTGGGCTTATCGTTTAGAGATAAAACCTTTTAAAATTTCAATTTCGTTTACATAAAAAAAATAATAAAACTACCGTCGTTACTAAAAATACGATTGTTATTAAAATTTTGAATGAGAACTTTTCAATTTAAACATTTTTCTAAATTCAGCAAAATGAGAAAATCCTGGGTCAAAACTTCAAAAGAAACGATTCGTCTAATCACTGAAAAAATTTTTAGCATCTGGGATCTTTAAAAGATAACCTTTTAAGTTTTTAAATTTCGTTTTATAGTAAAAAAAATCAAAACAACCTTCGTTACTAAAAAATACGATTGTTAAAAAATTTTGAATAGAACTCTTCTATTTAAAGCTTTTTTTTGTAAATTCGCAAAAATAGAAAACCCTAGTCAAAATTCAAAAAAAGAGCGATTCCGTCTAATCATAAAAATTTCAGCCTCTGGGCTTATCTTTTACGAATCAGCCTTTTAAAGATTTCAATTTCGTTTACATAGTAAAAAATAATCAAAACTACCGTCGTTACTAAAAATTCGATTGTTATTAAAATTTTGAATGAGAACTCTTCTATTTAAAGCATTTTATCGTAAATTCAGGAAAAAATTGGAAAATCCTAGGTCAAAACTTCGAAAAAGGGGCGTTTCCCAGTCTAATCCGGAATTTTCAGCCTCGAAAGGCTTATCGTTTATGAGATACAGCCCTTTAAATATTTCAATTTCGTTTATAGTAAAAAATAATAAAAACTACCGTCGTTACTAAAAATACGATTGTTATTAAAATTTTGAATGAGAACTTTTCAATTTAAAGCATTTTTCGTAAATTCAGCAAAAAATGAGAAAACCCTAGTCAAAATTTCGAAAAAAGGATCCGTCTAATTACTGTGGAACTTCAGCCCCCGTAGGGCTTATCGTTTAAGAAATACAGCCTTTTAAATTTCAATTTCGTTTGCATAGAAAAAATTTAATCAAAAACTACCGTCGTTACTAAATATACGATTATTATTAAAATTTTAAATGAGAACTCTTCTATTTTAAAGCATTTTTAGTAAATTCAGCAAAAAATAGAAAATCCTAGGTCAAAACTTCGAAAAAAGAGGCGATTCCCGTTTAATCACTGTGGAATTTTCAGCCTCGTAGGGCTTATCGTTTACGAGATACAGCCTTTTAAAGATTTCAATTTCGTTTTCAAAAAAAAATTTAAAAACTACCGTCGTTACTAAAAATACGATTGTTATTAAAATTTTGAATGAGAACTTTTCAATTTAAAGCATTTTTCGTAAATTCAGCAAAATAGAAAATCCTAGGTCAAAACTTGGAAAAAAGAAGGATTCCGTCTAATCACTGTGAAATTTCAGCCTCGTAGGGCTTATCGTTTACGGAAACACCCTTTTTAAAAAATTTTTAATTTCGTTTACATAGTAAAAATAATCAAAACTACTGTCTTACTAAAAATACGATTGTTATTAAAATTTTAAATAGAGTCTTCTATTTAAACATTTTTCGTAAATTCAGCAAAAATAGAAAATCCTAGGTCAAAACTTCGAAAAAAGGCGATTCCCGTCTAATCACTGTGAAATTTCAGCCTCATGGGCTTATCGTTTACGAATACAGCTTTTAAAGATTTCAATTTCGTTTACATAGTAAAAAAAATCAAAACTACCGTCGTTACTAAAATAGGGTTGTTATTAAATTTTGAATGAGAACTCTTCTATTTAAAGCATTTCGTAAATTCAGCAAAAAATGAAAATCCTAGGTCAAAACTTCGAAAAAGAGCGATTCCCGTCTAATCACTGGGGAAAATTTCAGCCTCGTAGGGCTTATCGTTTGAGATACAGCCTTTTAAAATTTCAATTTCTTTTAAATATAAAAAATAATCAAAACAACCTTCGTTACTAAAATAGGGTTGTTTTAAAAATTTTGAAGAGAACTCTTCTATTTAAAGCATTTTTCGTAAATTCAGAAAAAAATGAGAAAATCCTAGGTCAAACTTCAGAAAAAGAGGCGTTTCCCGTCTAATCACTGTGGAAATTTAGCCTCGTAGGGCTTATCGTTTAGAGATCCCCTTTTTAAATTTTTCCCAATTTCGTTTACATAGTAAAAATAATCAAAACTACGTCGTTCAAAAATAAGATTTTTAAATTAAAATTTTGAATGAGTTTTTTCAATTTTAAGCATTTTTTCAAAAATTAAAAAATGAAAAACCCTAGGTCAAAAATTTGAAAAAGGGGCGTTTTTCGTCTAATCACTGGGGGAAATTTTGCCTCGTAGGGCTTATCGTTTCGAGATACAGGCTTTAAAGTTTCAATTTCGTTTACATTGTAAAAATAATCAAAACAACCTTCGTTCCCAAAAAAAATACGATTGTTATTAAAATTTTGAATGAGAACTATTATTTTAAAAGCTTTTTTCGTAACCAGAAAAAAATGAAAAAAACCCTAGGTCAAAATTTCCCCAAAAAAGGGGCGTTTCCCCGTCTAATCACTGTAAAAAATTTCAGCCTCGTGGGGTTTTATCGTTTACGAGAACACCCCCCAAAAGATTTCAATTTCGTTTAAATAGAAAAATAATCAAAATTACCGTCGTTACTAAATATTCGATTGTTTTTAAAAAAATTTTGAATGAGAACTCTTTTTTAAAAAATTTTATCAAAAATTCAGCAAAAAAATAAAAAAAAACCCCTAGGTAAAATTTAAAAAAAAAGGCGTTTCCCCGTCTAATCACTGGGGAAATTTTTTGGCCTCGTAGGGTTTATCGTTTACAGATACGTTTTTAAAAATTTAAATTTCCCGTTTACATAGAAAAAAATAATCAAAACTCCCGTCGTTACTAAAAATACGATTGTTATTAAAATTTTGAATGAAACTTTCAATTTAAAGCTTTTTTTCAAAATTCAGAAAAAAATGAAAAATCCAAAGGTCAAAATTTGAAAAAGGGATTTCCGTCTATTCACTATGGAAATATAAACCTCGTAGGGCTTATAGTTTGAGATACAGCCATAAAAGATTTCAAATTTGTTTAAAAAGTTAAAAATAATAAAAAATCCCGTCGTTACTAAAACTACGATTGAAATTTAAAAATTTTTGAATAAAAATTTCCTATTTAAAGCATTTTTTCGTAAACAGCAAAAAGAAAAACCAAAGGTCAAAACTTCGAAAAAGAGGCGTTTCCCAGTCTACTGTTTTTAAATTTCAGCCTCAAAAAGGGCCCTCTATTTACAAAGAAAATGACTTTTAAAAAATTTTCAAATTTTTTTACATATTAAAAATAATCAACACTCCCCGTCTTCAAAAAATACGGTTGTTTTTAAAAATTTTTGAATGAGAACTCTTCTATTTAAAGCATTTATTCGTAAATTGAAAAAATGGAAAACCCAAAGGTAAAAATTTTAAAAAAAAGAGGCGATTCCGTCTAATCATGGGGGAAATTTCAGCCTCGTAGGCATCGTTTACGAGATACACCCTTTTTAAAAAATTTAAATTTTTTTTAAATAGTAAAAAAAATAAAACTACCTCTTTTTTAAAAAAAATCCCGATTGTTATTAAAATTTTGAATGAGAACTCTTCTATTTAAAGCATTTTTCGTAAATTCAGAAAAAAATAAAAAACCCTTTAGGTAAAAACCCCGGAAAAAGGGGCGTTCCCCGTCTAATCACTGTGGAAATTTAAACCTCGGGGGTTATCGTTTACAAATTAATTTTTAAAGTTTTCCCAATTTGGGGTTTAATAAAAAATCAAAATTTTTTCGTTATTTAAATCTAAATTGTTATTAAAATTTTGAATGGAACTCTTCTATTTAAAGCATTTTGTCGAAAATTTTAGAAAAAATTTGAGAAAATCCTAGGTAAAAATTTTAAAAAAAAGGGGCGTTTCCCCTTCAAATTTCCTGTGAAAATTTCAGCCTCGTAGGGCTTATCGTTTACGGGGATAACCTTTTAAAATTTCAATTTCGTTTACGGAAAAATAATCAAAACAACCTTCTTACAAAAACTGGATTGAAATTTAAAAATTTTTTGAAAGAGAACCCCTTCTTTTTTAAAGCTTTTTGTCGTAAATTCAGCAAAAATGAAAAAAACCCAAAGGTCAAATCTTCGAAAAAAGAAGGATTCCCGTCTAATCACTGTGGAAATTTCAGCCTCGTAGGGCTTATCGTTTACGAGATACAGCCTTTTAAATATTTCAATTTCGTTTACATAGTAAAAAAATAAAAACTACCGTCGTTCTAAAATAAGATTGTTTAAAAATTTTTATAGAACTTTTCTTTTTAAGCATTTTTTTTAAATCAAAAAAAAAGAAAATCCTGGGGTCAAAACTTCAAAAAAAGAGGCGATTCCGTCTAACCCTGTGAAAATTTCAGCCTCTGGGGCATCGTTTACAGATAAGCCTTTTAAAAGATTTCAATTTCGTTTAAATAGAAAAAATAATCAAAATTCCCTTCGTTATTTAAATTCGTTGTTTTTAAAAAATTTTGAATGAGAACTCTTCATTTAAAGCATTTTATCTAAATTCAGAAAAAAAATAGAAAATCCTAGGAAAAACCCAAAAAAAAAACGATTCCGTCTAATCCTGGGGGAATTTTCGGCCTCGTAGGGCTTATCGTTTACGAGATACAGCCTTTTAAAGTTTTCCCAATTCGTTTAATAGTAAAAAAAAATTTAAAATTACCTTTTTTTAAAAAAAATACGATTTTTTAAAAAATTTTGAATGAGAATTTTAATTTTAAAGCATTTTTTCGAAAATTCGGAAAAAAATTGAGAAAATTCCTAGGTCAAAACTTCAAAAAAAGGGGGCGTTTTTTGTCATTCACTTAAATATCAGCCTCGTAGGGCTTATAGTTTACGAGATACAGCCATAAAAAAGATTTAAAATTTGTTTACAAAAGTTAAAAATAATAAAAAATCCGTCTTTTACTAAAACTACGATTGTAATTAAAATTTTGAATGAGAATTTCTCTTTTTTTAACATTTTTCTAAACCAGAAAAAGGAAAAATTTCCCTAGGTCAAAACTTCGAAAAAGGGCGATTCCAGTCTACTGACTATGAAATTTCAGCCTAAAAGGCCTCTAGTTTACGAGATACAGACTTTTAAAAAATTTCCCAAATTTGTTTACATAGTTAAAATAATCAAAACTCCCGTCGTTACTAAAACTACGATTGTAATTAAAAATTTTGAATGAGAACTTTTTCTATTTAAAGCATTTTATCGTAAATTCAGGAAAAAATTGGAAAATCCTAGGTAAAAATTTTCGAAAAAAAAAGGCGATTCTAGTCTAATCACTGGGGAAATTTTTTCAGCCTTTAGGGCTTTTGTTTATGAAAATCACCCTTTTTTAAATATTTAATTTCTTTTAAATAGAAAAAAATAATAAAAACTCCCGTCGTTACTAAAAATACGATTGTTATTAAAATTTTGAATGAGAACTTTTCTATTTAAAGCTTTTTTTCTTTAAAATTTCCAGCAAAAATAGAAAATCCTAGGTCAAAATTCGAAAAAGGGGCGAACCCCGTCTAATTACTGGGGAAAACCCCTTTGTATAGGGTTTAAATCTTTTAAAAATACACCCTTTTTAAAGATTTAAATTTTCCGTTTCGAAGTAAAAATTAATCAAAACAAAATTCGTTACTAAATATAGGGCGGGTTTTTAAAAATTTTTTGGTGAGAACTTTCTTTTAAAAAGTTTTTATAAAAAAAAGCAAAATGAAAAACCTTGGGGTCAAAACTTGGGGAAAAAAGAGGCGTTTCCCGTCTAATCACTGGGAAATTTTTGCCTGTGGGGCTTATCTTTTTACGAGATACACCCTTTTAAAGATTTAAATTTTCCGTTTACATAGTAAAAAATTTCAAAACTCCCGTCGTTACAAAAAAATACGATTGTTTTTAAAAATTTTTGAATGAAACTCTTCTTTTTAAAAGCTTTTTTTCCGTAAATTAAACCAAAAAATTTTTGAGAAAACCCCTGGGGTCAAAACTTCAAAAAAAGGCGTTTCCCCGTCTAATCACTGTAAAACTTCATTCGGGGGCCCAATGTTTACAGATCCCAGCCTTTTAAATATTTCAATTTCTTTTTACTAAAAAATAATCAACACTACCGTCGTTACTAAAAATACGGTTGTTTTTAAAAACTTTGAATGAGAACTCTTTTTTATTTAAAGCTTTTTATTCGTAAATTCAGCAAAAAAAGGGAAAATCCTAGTCAAAACTTCAAAAAAAAGAGGCGATTCCCCCCCAATCACTGGGGAAAAATTTAGCCTCGTAGGAAATCGTTTACGAGATACAGCCTTTTTATTTTCAATTTCTTTACATATTAAAAATAATAAACCCTTTCCCTCGTTACAAAAAAATACGGTTGTTTTTAAAAATTTTGAATGGGGCTCTTCTTTTTAAAAGCATTTTTCCCTTAAATTCAAAAAATGAGAAAACCCTAGGTCAAAATTTCCCAAAAAAGGGGCGTTTCCCCGTCTAATCACGGGGGAAATTTCCAACCTCGTAGGGTTTTATCGTTTACGAGATACACCCTTTTTAAAAAATTTCAATTTCGTTTACATAGAAAAAAATAATAAAAACTACCGTCATTACTAAAAAATACGTTTGGGTTTTTAAAAATTTTGAATGAGAACTCTTCTATTTAAAAGCATTTTTCTAAACCAAAAAAAATAAAAAAAAACCCTGGGTCAAAATTTCCCGAAAAAGAGGCGTTTCCCCGCCCAATCACTGTGGAAATTTCAGCCTCCAGGGCTTATCGTTTACAAAATAAAAATTTTAAAGTTTTCCCAATTTCTTTTTACATAGTAAAAAAAATAAAAACTCCCGTCGTTACTAAATCTACGATTGTTATTAAAATTTTGAATAGAACTCTTCTTTTTAAAAAAGCTTTTTTTCTAAATTCGAAAAAATGAGAAAATCCTGGGGTCAAAATTTGAAAAAAAAAAGGGATTCCGTCTAACCCCCTTGTGAAAATTTCAGCCTCAGGGCTTATCTTTTACGAGATACACCCTTTTTAAAGTTTTTCAATTTCGTTTACATAGAAAAAAATAATAAAAACAACCTTCGTTACAAAAAACTACGATTGAAATTAAAATTTTTTAAAAAAACCCCTTCCCATTTAAAGCTTTTTGTCAAATTCAGAAAAAAATGAAAAACCCTGGGTAAAATTTCTTGGGAAAAAAGGGGCGATTCCGCCCTAATCATTTTGTGAAATTTCAGCCTCGAAAAGGGCTTATCGTTTAGAGATACAGCCCCAAAATTTCAATTTGTTTCATAGAAAAAAAATAATCAAAACTCCCGTCTTTTAAAAAAAATGGTTTTTTTAAAAATTTTGGGTTTGGGAACTTTTTTAAAAATTTAAAGCATTTTTCTTTAAAAAAAATAAAAACCCTGGGAAAAATTTGAAAAAAAGGTTTTTTCCCGAATAAGGGGAAAGTTCCCCCGAACATCGTTTACAAATACACCCTTTTTTAAAAAAGGATTTTAAATTTTGCAAAAGTAAAAAAAAATCAAAACTCCCGTTTTAAATTTGATTTTTTAAAAAATTTTAAAATGAAAATTTTCTTCTTTTTAAAAGCTTTTTTTGAAAAATTAAAAAATAAAAACCCTGGTAAACTTAAAAAAGGGGATTTGTTTTCCTGTAAAAATTTGTTTCTTGGGCATCGTTTAATAATTAAGTTTTGTTTTCCAATTTGCTTTAAAAAAATAATAAAAACACGTTTTTTAAAAAAAATGGTTTGTTTTAAAATTTTGAATAAACCTTCTATTTAAACATTTTTGAAAATTTAGCAAAAAAAAAACCCTGGTAAAAACTTCAAAAAAGAGTCGGTTTTTTAATCCCCGTGGGAGGGTTTTCCTTTTTGAATAAAACCTTTTTAAAGTTTTAATTTTTTTTGTAAAAAAAAATAAACTCCCGTCGTTACTAAAAATACGATTGTTATTAAAATTTTAAATGAGAACTCTTCATTTAAAGCATTTTTCGTAAATTAGAAAAAAATTAGAAAACCTTGGGTTAAAATTTCCCCGAAAAACAGGCGTTTCCCCTTCTAATCACTGTGGAAATTTCAGCCTCTAGGGCTTATCGTTTACGATACAGGCTTTTAAAGATTTAAATTTTCCCGTTTAAAGTAAAAATAATCAAAACCACCCCCGGCCAAAAAATACGATTGTTTTTAAAATTTTGAATAAAAAACTCTTCTATTTAAAGCTTTTTTTCGAAAATTTCCCAGAAAAAAAGAAAAAACCCAAAGGTAAAAAACTTCGAAAAAAAGGCGTTTTCCGTCTAATCACTGTAAAATTTCGGCCTCGTAGGGTTTAAATGTTTAGATACAGCCTTTTAAAGTTTTCCCAATTTCGTTTACAAAAGAAAAAAATAATAAAAACTCCCGTCGTTACTAAAAATTCGATTGTTATTAAAATTTTGAAGAGAACTCTTCTTTTTAAAAAGCATTTTATCGAAAATTCGGGAAAAAAAATTGGGAAAATCCTAGGTCAAAACTTCAAAAAAGGGAAGGCGATTCCAGTCTAATCACTTTTGGTTTTTTCAGCCCGTAGGGCTTATCGTTTATGGGGATACACCCTTTTTAAATATTTCAATTTCGTTTACATAGAAAAAAATAATCAAAATTCCCGCCGTTACTAAAAATACGATTGTTATTAAACATTTGAATGAGAATTTTTTCAATTTAAAGCTTTTTTTTCGAAAAATTCAGAAAAAAATGAAAAAAACCCTAGGTCAAAACTTCGAAAAAGAGGCGAACCCTCTATTTTTTGGGAAACTTCAGCCTCGAAAAGGGCTTATCTTTTTGAGATAAAAAGTTTTAAAAGATTTCAATTTCTTTTAAATGAAAAATTAATCAAAACTCCGTCGTTCCCTAAATATACGACTGTTATTAAAATTTTAAATGAGAACTCTTCTTTTTAAAAGCTTTTTAAAAAGTAAATTCAGAAAAAAATGAGAAAATCCTAGGTCAAAATTTCCCAAAAAAAGAGGCGATTCCCGTCAATCCTGTGGAAATTTCGGCCTCGTGGGCTTATCGTTTACGAACACCCTTTTTAAAAATTTCCCAATTTCGTTTACATAGAAAAAAATAATCAATACTCCCGTCGTTACTAAAAATACGATTGTTTTTAAAAATTTTTGAATGAGAATTTTCTATTTAAAGCATTTTTCGTAAATTCAAAAAAAATGAAAAACCCTTTAGGTCAAAAAATCAAAAAAGGGAAGGCGTTTCCCCGTTAATCACTGTAAATTTAAAGCCTCTGGGGCTTATCGTTTACGAATAAAAGCCTTTTAAAAATTTCAATTTCGTTTACATATTAAAAAAAATAAAACCCCCGTCGTTACTAAAAATACGACTGTTATTAAAATTTTGAATGAGAACTTTCATTTAAAGCATTTTTTCGTAAATTCAGCAAAAAATTAAAAAAATCCTAGGTCAAAATTTCCCGAAAAAGGGGCGTTTCCCCCGTCTTCACTGTGGAAATTTCAGCCTCGTAGGGCTTATCGTTTAATCACCCTTTTTAAATATTTCAATTTCGTTTACATAGAAAAAAATAATCAAAACTCCCGTCGTTACTAAAAATAAGATTGTTTTTAAAAATTTTTTGAATGAGAATTTTTTAATTTTAAGCTTTTTTTCTAAATTCAGAAAAAATGAGAAAATCCTAGGTCAAAATTCAAAAAAGGGGCGTTTCCCCGTCAAAATCACTGGGGGAAATTTCGCCCTCGAAAGGGTTTTATGGGTTTAGAGAAAAGGGCCTTTTTAAAGATTTAAATTTGTTTACATAGAAAAAAATAATAAAAACCCACCGTCGTTCCCCCAAAAATACGGTTGTTATTAAAATTTTGAAAAAAGAACTATTTTTATTTAAAGCATTTTTTAAATTTCCAGAAAAAAATGAAAAACCCAAAGGTCAAAACTTCGAAAAAAAGGGGCCCAATTTCCCCCGTCTAATCACTGGGAAATTTCAGCCTCGGGGGGCTTATCTTTTACGAGATACACCCTTTTTAAATTTTTCCCAATTATGTTTACATAAAAAAAATAATCAAACTCCCGTCGTTACTAAAAATACGGTTGTTATTAAAATTTGAATGAAACTTTCTTTTTAAAAGCATTTTTTCCCGTAAATTCAGAAAAAAATGAGAAAATCCTGGGTTAAAAATTTTAAAAAAAGGAAGGCGATTCCCGTCTAATCCGTGGAAATTTCGGCCTCATGGGCTTATCGTTTACAAATACAGTTTTTTAAAAATATTTCAATTTCGTTTACATAGAAAAAAATAATCAACCCCTCGTCGTTACAAAAAATACGGTTTGTTATTAAAATTTTGAATGAGAACTCTTCTTTTTAAAAAGCTTTTTATTCGAAAATTTCCAGTTTAAAAAAATTTTTAAAAATGAGAACTCTTCTATTTAAAGCTTTTTTAATAAAATTAGCAAAAATGAAAAAATTTTGGGCCAAACTTCAAAAGAGGCGATTCCCGTCTAATCACTGGGGAAATTTTCAGCCTGTAGGGCTTATCGTTTCCCGAGATACACCCTTTTTAAAGTTTTCCCCAATTTCTTTTTTACATAGAAAAAAAATAATCAAACTACCGTCGTTACTAAAAATCCCGATTGTTTTTAAAAATTTTTGAATGAGAACTTTCTTTTTAAAAAAGCTTTTTTTTCGTAAATTCAGCAAAAATGAAAATCCTAGGTAAAAAAATCAAAAAAAAGAGGCGTTTCCCCGTCTAATCACTGGGGAAATTTCACCCTCGTAGGGTTTAAATTTTACGAGATACACCCTTTTTAAAGATTTCAATTTCGTTTACATATTAAAAAAAATTTCAAAACTACCGTCGTTACTAAAAAAATAGACTGTTTTTAAAAATTTTTGAATGAGAACTTTCTTTTTAAAAAGCTTTTTTTCGAAAAATTCAGCTAAAAATTAGAAAATCCTAGGTCAAAACGGGAAAAATTTCCCGTCTAATCACTGTAAAAATTTCCGGGCCTCGTAGGGCTTATCGTTTAGAGATAACCCTTTTTAAATATTTCAATTTCTTTTTACAAAAAGTAAAAAATAACCAAACCACCGTCGTTACTAAAAATACGGTTGTTATTAAATTTTTTTGAATGAGAACTCTTCTATTTAAAGCATTTATTCGAAAATTCAAAAAAATAAAAACCCTGGGTCAAAACTTCAAAAAAAGGGCGTTTCCCCGTCTAATCACTGGGGAAATTTCAGCCTCGTGGGGCATCGTTTACAAATCAGTTTTTTTTAAATATTTAAATTTCTTTTACATAGAAAAAAATAATCAAACACTCCCGTCGTTATCTAAAAATACGTTTGTTTTTAAAAATTTTTAAATGAGAACTCTTTTATTTAAAAGCATTTATTCGTAAATTCAAAAAAAATGAAAATTGGAAAAACTTGAAAAAGAGGCGATTCCGTCTAATCACTGTAAAATTTCACCTGAGGGCTTATCGTTTGAAAATACACCCTTTTAAAAATTTCAATTTCGTTTACATAGTTAATCAAAACTACCGTCATTCCCCTAAAAATAATTTTAATAAAATTTTTGGAATGAGAACTCTTCTATTTAAAGCTTTTTTTTAAAATTTTGGAAAAAAATAAGAAAACCCTTTGGGCCCAAAATTTTGAAAAAAAAAGGCGATTCCCGTCTAATCCTGTAAAAAATTTTCAGCCTCTGGGTTTATCGTTTACGAGATACACCCTTTTAAATATTTCAATTTCGTTTACATTAGTAAAAATAATCAACCACTCCCGTCGTTACAAAAAAATTTTGGTTGTTTTTAAAAAATTTTGAATGAGAACTCTTCTATTTAAAGCATTTATTCGTAAATTAGCAAAAATAGAAAATCCAATAAAACCAAAAAAAGGAGTCGTTTCCCCATCTAATCACTGTGGAAATTTAGCCTGTAGGGTTTTACGTTTACGATCACCTTTAAAGATTTCAATTTGTTTACATGTAAAAATAATCAAAACTACCGCCGAAAAAAATACGATTGTTTTTAAAAAATTTTGAAATGAGAACTTTTTTTTTTAAAAGCTTTTTTTGAAAAATTCAGAAAAAAATGAAAAACCCCTTGGCCCAAAATTTCCCGAAAAAGAGGCGTTTCCCCGTCTAATCACTGGGGAAATTTCACCCCTGTAGGGCTTATCGTTTACGAGAAAACCCCTTTTAAAAAGTTTTCCCAATTTTCCCGTTTACATAGTAAACAATAATAAAAACTTCCGTCGTTACAAAAAATACGATTGTTATTAAAATTTTGAATGAGAATTTTAATTTAAAGCTTTTTTTCGAAAATTTCCCCAAAAAATGAAAAAACCCAAAGGTAAAAAATTGAAAAAAGAGGCGTTTCCCCGTCTAATCACTGGGGAAAATTTTCCCCAGCCTCGTAGGGCTTATCGTTTACGAGATACACCCTTTTTTAAAGATTTCAATTTGTTTACATAGAAAAAAATAATCAAAACTACCGTCGTTACTAAAAATACGATTGTTTTTAAAAAATTTTGAATGAGAACTTTTTTATTTAAAGCATTTTTTCGTAAATTCAGAAAAAAATTGGGAAAATCCTAGGTCAAAACTTCGAAAAAAGGGGGGTTTCCCCGTCTAATCACTGTGGAAATTTAGCCTTGTGGGGCTTACCCTTTGAGATACACCCTTTTTGAAATATTTAAATTTGTTTACATAGTAGAAAAAAATTTAAAAAAACTCCCGTCGTTACAAAAAATACGATTGTTATTAAAAATTTTCAATGAAAACCCTTTCATTTAAAGCTTTTTTTCGTAAATTCAGAAAAAATGAGAAAATCCTAGGTCAAAATTTCCCAAAAAAGAGGCGTTTCCCCGTCTAATCACTGTGGAAATTTTCAGCCTCGTAGGGCTTATCGTTTACCAATACACCCTTTTAAAAGATTTCAATTTCTTTTAAAATAGAAAAAAATAATCAAAACTCCCGTCGTTACTAAAAATACGGTTGTTTTTAAAAATTTTGAATGAGAACTATTCTATTTAAAGCTTTTTTTCGTAAATTCAGCAAAAATGAAAAATCCAAAGTCAAAATTTCCCGAAAAAAGGGGAATTTCCCGTCTAATCAAAAAAGGGAAATTTCACCCCTGTAGGGAAAATGTTTAGAGATAAACCCTTTTTAAAATATTTCAATTATTTTTTACATAGAAAAAAATAATAAAACACTCCCGTCGTTTACTAAAAATACGGTTGTTATTAAAATTTTTGAGTGAGAACTCTTCTTTTAAAAGCATTTATTCGTAAATTCACAAAAAAATGAGAAAACCCCTGGGTAAAAACTTCAAAAAAAGGAGGCGTTTCCCGGGGTCTAATCACTGTTAAAATTTTCCAGCCTCGTAGGGCTTATCGTTTACGGGATACAGTTTTTTTAAATATTTAAATTTCGTTTACATAGTAAAAATAATAACACTACCGTCGTTACTAAAAAAGGTTGTTTTTAAAAATTTTTGAATGAGAACTCTTCTATTTAAAGCATTTATTCGTAAATTCAGAAAAAAATTAAAAATTTTAGGTAAAAACTTCAAAAAAGAGGGGGTCCGTCAAATCACTGTGGAAATTTCACCCTTTTGTAGGGCTTATCGTTTACGAGATACACCCTTTTTAAAGTTTTCCCAATTTCGTTAACATAGTAAAAAAATAATAAAACTACCGTCGTTACTAAAAATAGGGGATTATTTAAAATTTTGAAAGAACTTTTTCTATTTAAAGCTTTTTTTTCGTAAATTCAGAAAAAAAATGAAAAACCCTGGTCAAAATTTCCCGAAAAAGAGGGTTTCCCCTTTCAATCACTGGGGAAATTTAAAGCCTCTGGGGGCTTATCTTTTTGAGATACACCCTTTTTAAAAGTTTTCCCAATTTGTTTACATAGTAAAAATAATCAAAACAACCTTCTTACAAAAAACTACGATTGTAATTAAAATTTTGAAAGAGAACTTTTTCTATTTAAAGCTTTTTTTCGAAAACCAGCAAAAAATAGAAAACCCCAAAATTAAAACTTCAAAAAAAAGGCGATTCCCGTCTAATCACTGGGGAAATTTTTGGGGCCTGTAGGGCTTATCGTTTACGGGGGATACACCCTTTTTAAAGATTTAAATTTGTTTAATGTTAATAAAAACTCCCGTCGTTACTAAAATACGATTGTTTTTAAAAATTTTGAATGAGAACTTTTTCTTTTTAAAAAAGCATTTTTCGTAAATTCAGCAAAAATGAGAAAACCTTGGGTCAAAATTTTCGAAAAAGAGGCGTTTCCCGGGGTTCAATCATTTTGTGGAAATTTCAGCCCCCTGAGGGCTTATCGTTTACGAGATACACCCTTTTAAAAGATTTCAATTTCGTTTACATAGTAAACAATAATCAAAACTTCCGTCGTTACAAAAAATACGATTGTTATTAAAATTTTGAATGAAACTTTTAAATTTTTCCCTTTTTTTCGTAAATTCAGCAAAATGAAAAAAAATCCTAGGTCAAAACCTAAAAAAAGAGGCGTTTCCCCGTCTAATCACTGTAAAAAACTTCAGCCTGGGGGGCATCTTTTTCCAGATACACCCTTTTTTAAATATTTAAATTTGTTTCCCATAAGAAAAAAATAATCAACACTCCCGTCTTTAAATAAAAATACGGTTGTTATTAAATTTTTGAATGAGAACTCTTCTTTTTAAAAAGAAATTTATTCAAATTCAGCAAAAATGAAAAAATCCACAAATTCAAAAAAAAGAGGCGATTCCGTCTAATCACTGTGGAAATTTAGCCTCGTGGGGCTTATCGTTTACGAGATACACCCTTTTTAAATATTTCAATTTCGTTTACATAGTAAAAATAATCAACACTACCGTCGTTACTAAAAATACGGTTGTTAAAAAATTTTGAATGAGAACTCTTCTATTTAAAGCATTTATTCGTAAATTCAGCAAAAATGAAAAACCCTAGGTCAAAACTTCGAAAAAGAGGCGATTCCCGTCTAATCACGGGGAAATTTTAGCCTCGTAGGGCTTATCGTTTACAAATACACCCTTTTTAAAAAATTTCAATTTGTTTAAAGGTAAAAAATAATCAAAACTCCCGTCATTACAAAAAATACGATTGTTATTAAAATTTTGAATGGGGAATTCTTCTATTTAAAGCTTTTTTTCGTAAATTCAGCAAAAAAGAAAATCCTGGTCAAAACTTCAAAAAAAGGCGATTCCCGTCTAATCACTGGGGAAAATTTTCCCAGCCTCGTAGGGCTTATCGTTTAGGATACAGCCTTTTAAATATTTAAATTTTTTTTACATAGAAAAAAATAATCAACACTACGGGTCGTTATTTAAAAAAATACGGTTGTTATTAAAATTTTGAATGAGAACTCTTCTATTTAAAGCATTTATTCAAATTCAGCAAAAATGAAAAAAACCCTGGTCAAAACTTCGAAAAAGAGTCGATTCCCATCTAATCACTGGGAAATTTAGCCCGTGGGGTTTTTACTTTTTACGAAAAGCCTTTTAAAGATTTCAATTTCGTTTAATGGAAAAATAATCAAAACTCCCGTCGTTACTAAAAATAGGATTGTATAAAAAATTTTGAATGAGAACTCTTCTATTTAAAAGCTTTTTTTTCGTAAATTCAAAAAAAGAAAACCCAAAGTCAAAACTTCAAAAAAAGGGGCGATTCCTTCAAAATCACTGAAAATTTCAGCCTCGTAGGGTTTAAATGTTTACGAGATACACCCTTTTGAAAGATTTAAATTTCTTTAATAGTAAACAATAATAAAAAACTTCTTCGTTACTAAAAATACGATTGTTATTAAAATTTTGAATGAGAATTTTTAATTTAAAGCATTTTTTCTAAATTCAGAAAAAAATGAGAAAATCCTAGGTAAAAACTTCGAAAAAGAGGCGACCCCTTAATAAATTGGGGAAATTTCACCCTTTCAGGGGGTTTAAATGTTTACGAGATACACCCTTTTTAAAATTTAATTTCGTTTACATAAAAAAAATAATAAAAAACTCCCGTCGTTACTAAAAAATACGATTTTATTAAAATTTTGAATGAGAACTTTCTTTTTAAAAAGCTTTTTTTCCGTAAATTCAGAAAAAAATGAGAAAATCCGGAGTCAAAACTTCGAAAAAAGAGGCGATTCCCGTCTAATCACTGGGGTTTCACCCCTTGTAGGGCTTATCGTTTACGAGAAAACCACCCTTTTGAAATATTTCTTTTCGTTTACATAGTAGAAAATAATCAAAACCCCCGGTCGTTACTAAAAATACGATTGTTTTTAAAAATTTTTGAATGAGAACTTTTCTATTTAAAGCATTTTTCGTAAATTCAGCAAAAATGAGAAAACCCCTGGTAAAAACTTGAGAGGTTTCCCCGTCAATCACGGGAAATTTTGGGCCCCCAGGGTTATTTTTTAAAGAAAAGGGTTTTTAAAAGATTTCAATTTCGTTTACATAGTAAAAAAAATCAAAAAACTGTCACTTAAAAATACGGTTGTTTTTAAAAATTTTTGAATGAGAACTATTCTATTTAAAGCTTTTTTTTCGAAAACCAGCAAAAATGAAAAACCCTAGGTCAAAACTTCGAAAGAGGCAATTCCCGTCTAATAAAAGGAAATTTAGCCTCTAGGGCTTATCGTTTAGAAAATACACCCTTTTTAAATTTTTCCCCAATTATGTTTACATAAAAAAAATAATCAACACAAAGTCGTTACTAAAAATAGGGGTTGTTATTAAAATTTGAATGAGAACTTTCATTTAAAGCATTTATTGTAAATTCAGAAAAAAATGAGAAAACCCTGGGAATAAAACTTCAAAAAAAGAGGCGATTCCCGCCCTAATCACTGGGGAAAATTTTAGCCCAGGGCTTACCCTTTAAAATACAGTTTTTTAAATTTTTCTTCCCCTTTACATAGAAAAAAATAATCAAACCCCCGTCTTTAAATAAAAAAAATGGTTGTTATTAAAATTTTGAATGAGAACCCCATTTAAAGCATTTATTCGTAAATTCAGAAAAAATTAAAAAAATCCTGGTCAAAATTTCCCAAAAAAAAGAGGCGATTCCCGTCTAATCACTGTGGAAATTTAGCCTGTAGGGCTTATCGTTTACGAGATACACCCTTTTTAAAGATTTAAATTTGGTTTAAAAAGAAAAAATAATAAAAACTACCGTCGTTACAAAAAATACGATTGTTATAAAAATTTGAATGAGAACTCTTCTTTTAAAAGCTTTTTTTCGTAAATTCAGAAAAAAATGAGAAAATCCTGGGTCAAAATTTAAAAAAAAGAGGCGTTTCCCGGGGTCTTCACTGTAAAATTTCAGCCTCTGAGGCATCGTTTACGAGATACACCCTTTTTAAAGATTTAAATTTTTTTACATAGAAAAAAATAATCAAAACAACCTTCGTTACTAAAACAAGGTTGAAATTTTAAAATTTTAAAAAGAGAACTCTTCTATTTAAAGCTTTTTTTCGAAAATTTCCAGAAAAAAAAAAAGGAAAATTTGGTCAAAATTTAAAAAAAAGGAGGCGATTCCGTCTAATCACTGTGGAAATTTCAGCCTCGTAGGGGTTTTATCGTTTACGAGATACCCCTTTTTAAATTTTTCCCAATTTGTTTACATAGTAAAAAATAATCAAAACTCCCGTCGTTATAAAAAATACGATTGTTATTAAAATTTTGAATGAGAACTCTTCATTTAAAGCATTTTTCGAAAATTTCCAGCAAAAATGAGAAAACCCCAAGTCAAAACTTCGAAAAAAAAAGGCGATTCCCGTCTAATCACTGGGGAAATTTCAGCCTTGGGGGCTTATCGTTTACAAATACACCCTTTTGAAAGATTTCAATTTCGTTTACATAGTAAACAATAATCAAAATTTCCCGTCGTTACAAAAAATACGATTGTTATTAAAATTTTGAATGAGAACTTTTAAATTTTAAAAAAGCATTTTTCGTAAATTCAGAAAAAATAAGAAAATCCTAGGTCAAAACTTCAAAAAAAGAGGCGATTCCGTCAAATCACTGTAAAACTTCGGGCCTGTAGGGCTTATTGTTTACGAGATACAGCCTTTTAAATATTTAAATTTTCCGTTTTACATAGTAAAAATAATCAACACTCCCGTCGTTACTAAAAATACGGGTTGTTATTAAACTTTTGAATGAGAACTTTTCTATTTAAAGCATTTATTCAAAATTCAGAAAAAAATGAAAAATCCTAGGTCAAAATTTCCCAAAAAAAAGAGGCGTTTCCCCGTCTAATCACTGTGGAAATTTCACCTTTTGTGGGGCTTATCGTTTACGAGATACAGCCTTTTAAATATTTAAATTTGTTTACATAGAAAAAATAATAAAACACTACCGTCGTTACAAAAAATACGGTTGTTTTTAAAAATTTTTGAATGAGAAACTTTCTATTTAAAGCATTTATTGAAAACCAGCAAAAATGAAAACCTTAGGTCAAAACTTCGAAAAAAGAGGCGTTTCCCCGTCTAATCACTGGGGAAATTTAGCCTGTAGGGCTTATCTTTTTACGAGATACACCCTTTTTAAAAAATTTCAATTTCGTTTACATAGTAAAAAAATAAAACTACCGTCATTACAAAAATAGGGTTGTTTTTAAAAATTTTGAATGAGAACTTTTTCATTTAAACCCTTTTTTTGAAAATTTCAGAAAAAAATGAAAAACCTTAGGTCAAAATTTGAAAAAGAGGCGTTTCCCCGTCTTCACTGTGGAAATTTCAGCCTGTAGGGGCTTATCTTTTTACGAGATACAGCCTTTTAAAGATTTCAATTTCGTTTACATTAGAAAAAAATAATCAAAAAAACCCTTTCGTTACAAAAACTACGATTGAAATTTAAAAATTTTTTGAAAGAAACTTTCTTTTTAAAAGCATTTTGTCGTAAATTCAGAAAAAAATAAAGAAAACCCTAGGTCAAATTTGGGAAAAAAGAGGCGATTCCCGTCTAATCACTGTGGAAATTTACCTGTGGGGCAATGTTTACAGATACACCCTTTTTAAATATTTAAATTTGTTTACATAGAAAAAATAATAAAACTCCCGTTGTTACTAAAAATAAGATTGTTATTAAAATTTTGAATGAGAACTTTTCAATTTTAAGCTTTTTTTCGTAAATTCAGAAAAAAAATAAGAAAATCCTAGGTCAAAATTTAAAAAAAGAGGCGATTTTTTTCAATCACTGGGGAAATTTTAGCCCCCGTAGGGTTTAAATGTTTACGAGATACGGGGTTTTTAAAAAGATTTCAATTTCGTTTACATTGAAAAAAATAATCAAAAAAACCCTTTTCGTTACAAAAAAATCCCGATTGTTTTTAAAAATTTTTGAATGAGAACTATTATATTTAAAGCATTTTTCGTAAATTCAGAAAAAAATGAAAAAATCCTAGGTCAAAACCTAAAAAAGGGGGCGTTTCCCCGTCTAATCACTGTGAACATTTCGGGCCTCGTGGGGCTTATCGTTTACAAATACACCCTTTTTAAAAGATTTAAATTTTGTTTAAATAGAAAAAAATAATCAAAATTCCCGTCGTTATTTAAATATTCGATTGTTATTAAAAATTTTGAATGAGAACCTTCTTTTTAAAGCATTTTATCGTAAATTCAGAAAAAATGGGGAAAACCCAGGTCAAAATTTGAAAAAAAGGCGTTTCCCCGTTTTAATCATTTAAAGGAATTTTTTTATTCGTGGGGGCTTACCCGTTTACGAGATACACCCTTTTAAAGATTTCAATTCCGTTTACAAAATAAAAAATAATAAAACTACCGTCGTTATTTTAAAAATACGATTTTTTTAAAATTTTGAATGAAACTTTTCAATTTAAAGCATTTTTCGAAAATTCAGCAAAAATGAGAAAATCCTAGGTAAAAACCAAAAAAAAAGAGGGATTTCCGTCTATTCACTAGGGAAATATCAGCCTCGTAGGGCTTATAGTTTAGGGGATACACCCATATAAAGTTTCAAATTTGTTTACTTTTAAAAAATCAAAAGTCCCGTCGTTACTAAAACTACGATTGTAATTAAAATTTTTAAGAGAACTCTCCTATTTAAAGCTTTTTTTCGTAAATTCAGCAAAAATGAGAAATTTGGGTAAAAACTTCAAAAAAAGGGGATTCCATTTCACTGATTTGAAAATTTCCCCTAGAAGGCCTCTAGTTTACGAGATACAGACATTTAAAAATTTCAAATTTTTTTTACATATTTAAAAAATAATAAAAAACTACCGTCGTTACAAAAACTACGATTGAAATTTAAAAATTTTTTGAATGAGAAATCTTCTTTTTTAAAGCATTTTATCTTTCAGGAAAAAAATTTGGGAAAATCCTAGGTCAAAACTTCAAAAAAAAGGAAGGCGTTTCCCAAACAATCACTGGGGAAATTTTTTCAGCCCTGGGGGCTTTTGTTTTAAATACACCCTTTAAATATTTAAATTTGTTTACATAAAAAAATAATAAAAACAAACCGTCGTTACTAAAAATACGATTGTTTTTAAAATTTTTGAATAAAAATTTTAATTTAAAGCATTTTTCAAATTCAGAAAAAAATGAGAAAACCCAGGTCAAACGAAAAAAAAAGGCGAATCCGTCTAATTACTGGAAACTTCAGCCTCGTAGGGTTTTATCGTTTACGAAATACACCCTTTTTAAAGATTTAAATTTCGTTTGCAAAAGAAAAAATTAAATTTCAAAACAAAGTCGTTACTAAATATACGACTGTTTTTAAAAATTTTTTAAATGAGAACTTTTTCTTTTTAAAAAAGCATTTTAGTAAATTCAGAAAAAAATGAAAATCCTAGGTTAAAACTTCGAAAAAGAGGCTTTCCCCGTCTAATCACTGTGGAAACCCCCAGCCTCTAGGGCTTATCTTTTTGAGATACAGCCTTTTAAAGTTTTCCCAATTTTTTTACATAGTAAATAATAATCAAAACTACCGTCGTTACAAAAAATACGATTGTTTTTAAAAATTTTTGAATGAGAACTCTTCTATTTAAAGCTTTTTTTCGTAAACAAAAAAATGAGAAAATCCGGGTAAAAACTTCAAAAAAAGAGGCGATTCCGTCTAACCCACTGTAGAAATTTCAGCCTCTGGGGCTTTTTGTTTACGAGATACAGGTTTTTAAAAGATTTCAATTTCGTTTACATAGAAAAAAATAATAAAAACTACATTGTTACTAAAAATGGATTGTTATTAAAATTTTGAATGAGAACTCTTCTTTTTAAAAAAGCATTTTTTCGAAAATTTTCAGAAAAAATGAGAAAACCTTGGTCAAAACTTCAAAAAAAAGAGGGTTTCCCCGTCTAATCACTGTGAAAACCTTGGCCTCGTAGGGTTTAAAATCGTTTACGAGATACAGTTTTAAATATTTAAATTTCGTTTAATAGTAAAAAAAATTTCAACACTCCCCGTCGTTAAAAAAATACGATTGTTATTAAAATTTTGAATGAGAACTCTTCTATTAAAAGCATTTTTTCAAAAATTAAGAAAAAAATGAAAAAATTCCAGGTCAAAACTTCAAAAAAAGAGGCGATTCCTGTCTAATCACTGGGGAATTTCAGCCTCGAGGGCTTATCGTTTACGAGATACAGCCTTTTAAAGATTTCAATTTCGTTTACATAGTAAAAATAATAAAACTACTGTCGTTACAAAAAATACGATTTTTAATTAAAATTTTGAATGAGAACTTTCTTTTAAAAGCATTTTTCGAAAATTCAGCAAAAATGAGAAAATCCTAGATCAAAACTTGAAAAAGAGGCGATTCCGTCAAATCATTTGGAAATTTCACCTCGTAGGGTTTTATCGTTTACGAGATACAGCCTTAAAATTTCAATTTGTTACATAGTAAAAAAAAACAAACTACGTCGTTACTAAAAATAGGGTTGTTATTAAAATTTTGAATGAAAATCTTTCTATTTAAAGCATTTTTTCGTAAATTCAGCAAAAAATGAGAAAATCCTAGGTCAAACTTCGAAAAAGGGGCGTTTCCCCGTCTAATCACTGTGGAAATTTCAG
The DNA here is from genome assembly GCA_964035755.1 of Teleogryllus oceanicus. Lineage (NCBI taxonomy): Eukaryota > Metazoa > Arthropoda > Insecta > Orthoptera > Gryllidae > Teleogryllus > Teleogryllus oceanicus. The sequence goes on from CAXIVR010000002.1 coordinate 174,314,680, forward strand.
CCTCGTAGGGCTTATCGTTTAGGATACAGCCTTTTAAAGATTTCAATTCGTTTACATAGTAAAAATAATCAAAACAACCTCTTACTAAAAATACGATTGTTATTAAAATTTTGAATGAGAACTTTCTATTTAAAGCATTTTTTCGTAAATTCAGAAAAAATGAGAAAATCCTAGGTCAAAACTCGAAAAAGGGCGATTCGTCTAATCACTTGGAAATTTCAGCCTGTAGGGCTTAAGTTTACTAGATACAGCCTTTAAAGATTTCAATTTCTGTTTACATAGTAAAAATAATCAAAATTCCGTCGTTACTAAAAATCTTTTCAAATTCAGCAAAAATGAGAAAATCCTAGTCAAAACTCGGAAAGGTTTCCCGTCTAATCACTGTAAATTTCGCTCGTAGGTTATCGTTTAGAGATACAGCCTTAAATATTTCAATTTCGTTAATAGTAAAATAATCAAACTACGTCGTTACTAAAAATACGGTTGTTATTAAAATTTTCTATGAGAACTCTTCTATTTAAAGCATTTATTCGTAAATTCAGCAAAAATGAAAAATCTGGTCAAAACTGAAAAAGAGCGATTCCGTCTAATCACTGTGGAAATTTAGCCTGTACATCGTTTACGAGATACAGCTTAAGATTCATTTCGTTTACATAGTAAAAATAATCAAAACTACCGTCGTTACTAAAACTTCGATTGTTATTAAAATTTTGAATGAGAACTCTTCTATTAAAAGCATTTTTTCGTAAATTCAGCAAAAATGAGAAAATCCTAGGTCAAAACTTCGAAAAAGAGGCGATTTCCGTCTAATCACTGTGGATATTTCAGCCTCGTAGGGCTTATGTTTACGAGATACAGCCTTTAAAATTTCAATTTTGTTTATATAGTAAAAATAATCAAAACTACCGCGTTACTAAAAATTCGATTGTTATTAAAATTTTGAATGAGAACTCTTCTATTTAAAGCATTTTTCGTAAATTCAGCAAAAATAAGAAAATCTAGGTCAAAACTTCGAAAAAGAGGCGATTCCGTCTAATCACTGTGAATTTCAGCCTCGTAGGGCTTATCGTTTACGAGATATAGCTTTAAAGATTTCAATTTCGTTTACATAGTAAAAATAATCAAAACTACCTTCGTTATAAAAATACGATTGTTATTAAAATTTTGAATGAGAACTTTCTATATAAAGCATTTTTCGTAAATTCAGCAAAAATGAAAAATCCTAGGTCAAAACTTCGAAAAAGAGCGATTCCCGTCTAATCACTGTGGAATTTCCAGCCTCGTAGGCTTATCGTTTACAGATACAGACTTTGAAAGATTTCAATTTGTTTCATAGTAAAAATAATCAAAACTACCGTCGTTACTAAAACTTCGATTGTTATTAAAATTTTGAATGAGAACTTCTTCATTTAAAGCATTTTTTGTAAATTCAGCAAAATGAGAAAATCCTAGGTCAAAACTTCGAAAAGAGCGATTCCGTCTAATCACTGTGAATTTTTAGCCTCGTAGGGCTTATCGTTTACGAGATACAGCCTTTAAAGATTTCAATTTGTTTACATAGTAAAAATAATCAAAACACGTTGTTACTAAAAATACGATTGTTATGAAAATTTTGAATGAGAACTTTCAATTTAAAGCATTTTCGTAAATTCAGCAAAAATGAGAAAATCTAGGTCAAAACTTCGAAAAAGAGGCGATTCCAGTCTAATCACTGTGGAAATTTCAGCCTCGTAGGGCTTATCGTTAGAATCAGCCTTTGAAAGATTTCAATTTCGTTTACATAGTAAAAAATAATCAAAACTACCGTCGTTACTAAAACTTCGATTGTTATTAAAATTTTGAATGAGAACTCTTCTATTTAATGCATTTTTTCGTAAATTCAGCAAAAATGAGAAAATCCTAGGTCAAAATTTCGAAAAAGGAGGCGATTCCCGTCTAAGCACTGTGGAATTTCAGCCTCGTAGGGCTTATCGTTTACGAGATACAGCCTTTGAAAGAATTTCAATTTTGTTTACATAGTAAAAAATAATCAAAACTACCATCGTTACTAAATTCGATTGTTATTAAAATTTGAATGAGAACTTTCTATTTAAAGCATTTTTCGTAAATTCAGCAAAAATGAGAAAATCTAGGTCAAAACTTCGAAAAAGAGCGATTCCGTCTAATCACTGTAAAATTTCAGCCTCGTAGGGCTTATCGTTTAGAGATACAGGCTTTTAAAGATTTCAATTTCGTTTACATAGTAAAAATAATCAAAACAACCTTCGTTACTAAAAATACGATTGTTATTAAAATTTTGAATGAGAACTCTTCTTTTTAAAGCATTTTCAAAAATTCAGCAAATAATGAGAAAATCCTAAGGTCAAAACTTCGAAAAAAAGAGGCGATTCCCGTCTAATCACTGTGGAATTTCCACTCGATGGCTTATCGTTTGAATACACCCTTTTTTAAAGATTTTTTTTCAAAAAAAATTTGAAAACAGTGTTATTTAAAAATACATTGTTATTAAAATTTTGAATGAGAATTTTTATTAAAGGTTTTTTTTCGTAAATTCAGCAAAAAATGGGAAAATCCTAGGTAAAAATTTCAAAAAAAGGGGCGTTTCCCCGTCAATATTTGGAAATTTCACCCCGTGGGGTTTACAGAGAACACCCTTTTAAAGATTTAATTTTTTTTTTATAAAAATAAAAAAAATACGTTGTTACTAAAATACGATTTTATTAAAATTTTGAATGAGAACTCTTCTATTTAAAGCTTTTTTTCGTAAATTCAGAAAAAAATGAGAAAATACTAGGTCAAAATTTTGAAAAAGAGGCGTTTCCCCGTCTAATCCTGGAAATTTCAGCCTGGGGGGTTATCTTTTTAAGATACAGCCTTAAAGATTTCAATTTTTTTTAAATAGTAAAAATAATAAAACTCCCGTCGTTAAAAAATGATTGTTATTAAAATTTTGAATGAGAACTCTTCTATTTAAAGCATTTTTCTAAATTCAGAAAAAAATGAGAAAACTAGGTAAAAATTTTAAAAAAAGAGGCGATTCCCGCCCAATCATTGGGAAATTTAGATTGGGGCCATCGTTTACGATACACCCTTTAAAGAATTAAATTTTTGTTTAATAGAAAAAATAATAAAAATACGTCTTTTTTTTAAAATAGATTGTTTTTAAAAGAATAGAACTTTTAAATTAAAATTTTTCGAAAATTGGGAAAAAATTGAAAAACCCTGGAAAAATTTTTTAAAAAAGGGGTTTTGTCAATCATTGGAAAATTTTCGCCTCGGGCTTATCTTTTAGAGATACACCCTTTTTAAAGATTTAAATTTGTTTACATAGTAAAAATAATCAAAACTATTCGTTACAAAAACTACGATTGTAATTAAAATTTTTGAATGAACTTTCATTTTTGCATTTTTCGTAAATTGA
>CAXIVR010000002.1:174318200-174371919 GCA_964035755.1 Teleogryllus oceanicus
TATAAGTAAACGAAAAAATGCTTTAAATAGAAGAGTTCTCATTCAAAATTTTTATAGCTATCGTATTTTTAGTAACGACGGTAGTATTGATTATTTTTTACTATGTAAACGAAATTGAAATCTTTAAAAGGCTGTATCTCGTAAACGATAGGCCCTACGAGGCTGAAAATTCCACAGTGATTAGACGGGAATCGCCTCTTTTTTCGAAGTTTTGACCTAGGATTTTCTCATTTTGCTGAATTTACGAAAAATGCTTTAAATAGAAGAGTTCTCATTCAAAATTTTAATAACAATCGTATTTTTAGTAACGACGGTAGTTTTGATCATTTTTTACTATGAAAACGAAATTGAAATCTTTAAAAGGCTGTATCTCGTAAACGATAAGCCCTACGAGGCTGAAATTTCCAGTGATTAGACGGGAATCGCTCTTTTTCGAAGTTTTTACCTAGATTTTCATTTTTGCTGAATTTACGAAAAAATGCTTTAATTTGAAAAGTTTTAATTCAAACCTTTAATAACAATCGTATTTTTAGTAACGACGGTAGTTTTGATTATTTTTTACTATGTAAACGAAATTGAAGTCTTTAAAAGCCTGTATCTCGTAAACGATAAGCCCTACGAGGCTGAAATTTCCGCAGTAATTAGACGGGAATCGCCTCTTTTTCGACGTTTTGACTCTAGGATTTTTTTTTGCTGAATTTACGAAAAATGCTTTAATTTGAAAAGTTCTCATTCAAAATTTTAATAACAATCGTATTTTTAGTAACGACGGTAGTTTTGATTATTTTTACTATGTAAACGAAATTGAAATCTTTAAAAGGCTGTATCTCGTAAACGATAAGCCCTACGAGGCTGAAATTTCCACAGTGATTAGACGGGAATCGCCTGTTTTTTGAAGTTTGACCTAGGATTTTCCTATTTTTGCTGAATTTACGACAAAAAGCTTTAAATAGAAGAGTTCTCATTCAAAATTTTATAACAACGTATTTTAGTAACGACGGTAGTTTTGATTATTTTTACTATGTAAACGAAATTGAAATATTTAAAAGGCTGTATCTCGTAAACGATAAGCCCTACGAGGCTGAAATTTCCCAAAATGATTAGACGGAATTGCTTTTTTCGAAGTTTTGACCTAGGATTTTCTCATTTTTTGCTGAATTTACGAAAAAAAGCTTTAAATAGAAGAGTTCTCATTCAAAATTTTAATAACAATCGTATTTTTAGTAACGACGGTAGTTTTGATTATTTTTTACTATGTAAACGAAATTGAAATCTTTAAAAGGCTGTATCCTAAACGATAAGCCCTACGAGGCTGAAATTTACAGTGATTAGACGGGAATCGCCTCATTTTTCGAAGTTTTGACCTAGGATTTTCTCATTTTTTGCTGAATTTACGAAAAAATGCTTTAAATAGAAGAGTTCTCATTCAAAATTTTAATAACAATCGAAGTTTTAGTAACGACGGTAGTTTTGATTATTTTTTACTATGTAAACGAAATTGAAATCTATAAAAGGCTGTATCTCGTAAACGATAAGCCCTACGAGGCTGAAATTTCCACAGTGATTAGACGGGAATCGCCTCATTTTCGACGTTTTTTCCTTTGGATTTTCTCATTTTTTGTTGAATTTACAAAAAAATCTTTAAATAGAAGAGTTCTCATTCAAAATTTTAATAACAATCGTATTTTTAGTAACGACGGTAGTTTTGATTATTTTTTACTATGTAAACAAAATTGAAATCTTTTAAAAGCAGCTGTATCTGTAAACGATAGTTCTACGAGGCTGAAATTTACAGTGATTACAGGACGGGAATCGCCTTTTTTCGAAGGTTTTGACTCCAGGATTTTCTCATTTTTGCTGAATTTACGAAAAATGCTTTAAATAGAAGAGTTCTCATTCAAAATTTTAATAACAATCGAATTTTTAGTAACGACGGAAGTTTTGATTATTTTACTATGTAAAACGAAATTGAAATCTTTAAAAGGTCAGATCTCAAACGATAGTTTTCCATGAGGCTGAAATGCGATTAGACGGGAATCGCTCTTTCGAAGTTTTGACCTAGGATTTTCATCTTTTGTTGCTCAATTTACGGAAAAATGCTTTAAATAGAAGAGTTCTCATTCAAAATTTTAATAATAACTGTATTTTTAGTAACGACGGTAGTTTTGATTATTTTACTATGGAACGAACGAAATTCATTAAAGCCTGTATCTCGTAAACGATAAGCCCTACGAGGCTGAAATTTCCACAGTGATTAGACGGGAATCGCCTTTTTTCGACGTTTTTACCTTGATTTTCTATTTTGCTGAATTTAGCAAAAATCTTTAAATAGAAGAGTTCTCATTCAAAAATTTTAATAACAATCGCATTTTAGTAACGACGGTAGTTTTGATTATTTTTACTATGTAAAACAAAATTGAAATCTTTAAAAGGCTATATCTCGTAAACGATGGGCCCTATGAGGCTGAAATTTCCAAAGTGATTAGACGGGAATCGCCTCTTTTTTCGAAGTTTTGACCTAGGATTTTCTCATTTTTTGCTAAATTTACGAAAAATGCTTTAAATAGAAGAGTTCTCATCTGCAAATTTAATAACAATCGAAATTTTAGCAACGACGGTAGTTTTGATTATTTTTACTATGTAAACGAAATTGAAATCTTTTAAAAGGCTGTGTCTGTAAACAATAAGCTCCTACGAGGCTGAAACACTCCACACTGATTAGACGGGAATCGCCTGTTTTTTTTAGTTTGGACCTAGGATTTTCTCATTTTTTGCTGAATTTACGACAAAATGCTTCAAATAGAAGAGTTCTCATTCAAAATTTTTATAACAATCGTATTTTTAGTAACAACGGTATTGATTATTTACTATGTAAAACGAAAATTAAAATCTAAAAGGCTGTATTCTAAACGATAAGCCCTACGAGGCTGAACTGCGCTGCGATTAGACGGGAATTGGGCTCTTTTTAGAAGTTTTACACCTAGGATTTTCTCATTTTGCTGAATTTACGAAAAATGCTTTAAACAGAAGAGTTCTCATTCAAAATTTTAATAACAATCGTATTTTTAGTAACGACGGTAGTATTGATTATTTTTTACTATGTAAACGAAATTAAATCTTTAAAAGGCTGTATCTCGTAAACGATAAGCCCTACGAGGCTGAACTTCTTCATGCGATTAGACGGAATCAGCTCTTTTTAGAAGTTTTGACTCAGGATTTTCTCATTTTTTATTGAATTTACGAAAAATGCTTTAAATTTGAAAAAGTTCTCATTCAAAATTTTTATAACAATCGTATTTTTAGTAACGACGGTAGTTTTGATTATTTTTACTATGTAAACGAAATTGGAAATCTTTAAAAGGCTGTATCTCGTAAAACGATAGCCTTACGAGGCTGAAAATCTACAGTGATTAGACGGGGAATCATCTCTTTTTCGAAGTTTTGACCTAGATTTTCATTTTGCTGAATTGATGAAAAATGCTTTAAATAATAGAAGAGTTCTCATTCAAAATTTTAATAACAATCGTATTTTTAGTGTCGACGGTAGTTTTGATTATTTTTACTATGAAACGAAATTGAAATCTTTAAAAGGCTGTATCTCGTAAACGATAAGCCCTACGAGGCTGTAAATTTCACAGTGATTAGACGGGAATCGACTCTTTTTTCGAAGTTTTGACCTAGGAGTTTTTCATTTTTTGCTGAATTTAAGAAAAAATGCTTTAATTTGAAAAGTTTTAATTCAAAACTTTTAATAACAATCGTATTTTTAGTAACGACGGTAGTTTTGATTATTTTACTATGTAAACGAAACTGAAGTCTTTAAAGCCTGTATCTGTAAACGATAAGCTCCTGCATGAGTGTTGAAATTTCCGCAGTAATTAGACGGAATCGCTTTTTCGACGTTTTGACCTAGGATTTTTGCTGAATTTACGAAAAATGCTTTAATTTGAAAAGTTCCTTATTCAAAATTTTAATAAATAATCGTATTTTTAGTAACGACGGTAGTTTTGATTATTTTTACTATGTGTAAACGATATTGAAATCTTTTAAAAGGCTGTATCTCAAACGATAAGCCCTACGAGGCTGAAATTTCCACAGTGATTAGATGGAATCGCCTGTTTTTTTTAGTTTGGACCTAGGATTTTCTCATTTTTTGCTGAATTTACGACAAAATGCTTCAAATAGAAGAGTTCTCATTCAAAATTTTTATAACAATCGTATTTTTAGTAACGACGGTAGTTTTGATTATTTTTTACTATGTAAACGAAATTGAAATCTTTAAAAGGCTGTATCTGTAAACGATAAGCCCTACGAGCTGAAATTTCCACAGTGATTAGACGGGAATCGCCTCTTTTTTAGAAGTTTTGACCTAGGATTTTCATTTTATTGAATTTACGAAAATGCTGAAATAGAAGAGTTCTCATTCAAAATTTTAATAACAATCGTATTTTTAGTAACGACGGTAGTTTTGATTATTTTTTACTATGTAAAACGAAATTGAAATCTTAAAAGGCTGCATTCGTAAACGATAAGCCCTACGAGGCTGAAATCACAGTGATTAGAGGGAATCGCCTCATTTTTCGAAGTTTTGACCTAGGATTTTCTCATTTTTGCTGAATTTACGAAAAAATGCTTTAAATAGAAGAGTTCTCATTCAAAATTTTAATAACAATCGAAGTTTTAGTAACGACGGTAGTTTTGATTATTTTTTACTATGTAAACGAAATTGAAATCTTTAAAAGGCTGTATCTCGTAAACGATAAGCCCTACGAGGCTGAAAATTCCACAGTTATTAGACGGGAATCGCCTCTTTTTTCGAAGTTTCCACCCAGGATTTTCTCATTTCTTGCTGAATTTACGAAAAATGCTTTAAATAGAAGAGTTCTCATTCAAAATTTTAATAACAATCGAAGTTTTAGTAACGACGGTAGTTTTGATTATTTTACTATGTAAACGAAACTGAAATTTTAAAAGGCTGTATCTCGTAAACGATATTTTACGAGGCTGAAATTTCCACAGTGATTAGACGGGAATCGCCTCTTTTTTCGAAGTTCTGACCTTGGATTTTCTCATTTTTTGCTGAATTTACAAAAAAATGCTTTAAATAGAAGAGTTCTCATTCAAAATTTTAATAACAATCGTATTTTTAGTAACGACGGTAGTTTGAAGACATTTTTTACTATGTAAACAAAATTGAAATCTTTAAAAGGCTATATCTCGTAAACGATGGGCCCTATGAGGCTGAAATTTCCAAAGTGATTAGACGGGAATCGCCTCTTTTTTCGAAGTTTTGACCTAGGATTTTCTCATTTTTTGCTAAATTTACGAAAAAATGCTTTAAATAGAAGTGAGTTTCGTCTAAAAATTTAAATAACAATCGAAATTTAGCAACGATTGTAGTTTTGATTATTTTTTACTATGTAAACGAAATTGAAATCTTTAAAAGGCTGTATCTTCGTAAACAATAAGCCCTACGAGGCTGAAATTTTACAGTGATTAGACGGGAATCGCTTCCTCTTTTTTCGAAGTTTTGACTCAATATTTCTCATTTGCTAAATTTACGAAGAAATGCTTTAAATAGAAGAGTTATCATTCAAAATTTTAATAACAATCGTATTTTTAGTAACGACGGTAGTTTTGATATTTTTTACTATGTAAACGAAATTGAAATCTTTAAAAGGCTGTATCCGTAAACGATAGTTCTGTATAAGGCTGGAAATTTCCACAGTGATAAGACGGGAATCGCCTCTTATTTCGAAGTTTTGACTCAGGATTTATATTTTTGCTGAATTTACGAAAATGCTTTAAATAGAAGAGTTCTCATTCAAAATTTTAATAACAATCGTATTTTTAGTAACGTGACGGTAGTTTTGGATATTTTTTAATATGTAAACGAAATTGAAATCTAAGAAGGCTGTATTCGTAAACGATATCTCTACGAGGCTGAAAATCTACAGTGATTAGACAGGAATCGCCTCTTTTTCTAGTTTTGTCCTAGGATTTTCATTTTGCTGAATTTACGAAAAAAGCTTTAAATAGAAAAGAGTTCTCATTCAAAATTTTAATAACTATCGTATTTTTTAGTAATGAAGGTAGTTTTGATTATTTTTACTATGTAAACAAATTGAAATTTTAAAGCCTGTATCTTCGTAAACGATAAGCCCTACGAGGCTGAAATTTCGCTATGATTAGACGGGGAATCGCTCTTTTTCGAAGTTTTGATCTAGAATTTTCTGCATTTTGCTGAATTTACGAAAAAATGCTTTAAATAGAAGAGTTCTGCCCAAAATATAAATAACAATCGTATTTTTAGTAACGACGGTAGTTTTGATTATTTTACTATGTAAACGAAATTGAAATTTTAAAAGGCTGTATCTCGTAAACGATAAGTCTACGAGGCTGAAATTTCCGTTGCGATTAGAAGGAATCGCTCTTTTCTGAAGTTTGACTTTGATTTTCTGCATTTTTTGCTGAATTTACGAAAAATGCTTTAAATAGAAGAGTTCTCATTCAAAAATTTTAATAACAACCGTATTTTTAGTAACGACTGTAGTTTTGATTATTTTTTACTATAAATGTAATTGAAATCTTTAAAAGGCTGTATCTTGTAAACGATAAGCCCTACGAGGCTGAAATTTCGGTGATTAGACGGGAATCGCATTTTTCAAAGTTTTGACCAGGATTTTCTATTTTTGCTGAATTTACGAAAAATGCTTTAAATAGAATATTCTCATTCAAAATTTTAATAACAATCGTTTTTATGTAACGACGGTAGTTTTGATTATTTTACTATGTAAACGATATTGAAATCTTAAAAGGCTGTATCTCAAAACGATAAGCCCTACGAGGCTGAAATTTCCATATGCGATTAGATTAACTGCCTTGTTTTTTTGAAGTTTGACCTAGGATTTTCATTTTTTTGCTGAATTTACGAAAAATGCTTTAAATAGAAGAGTTCTCATTCAAAATTTTTATAATAATCGTATTTTTAGTAACGACGGTAGTTTTGATTATTTACTATGTAAACGAAATTGAAATCTTTTAAAAGGCTGTATCTCGTAAACGATAAGCCCTACGAGGCTGAAATTTCCACAGTGATTAGACGGGAATCGCTTTTTCGAAGTTTTGATCTAGATTTTCTCATTTTTTGCTGAATTTACGAAAAATGCTATAAATAGAAGAGTTCTCATTCAAAAATTTTAATAACAATCGTATTTTTAGTAACGACGGTAGTTTTGATTATTTTTTACTATGTAAACGAAAATTGAAATCTTTAAAAAGGCTGTGATCTCAAACGATAAGCCCTACGAGGCTGAAATTTTACAGTGATTGACGGGAATCGCCTCATTTTTCGAAGTTTTGACCTAGGATTTTCATTTTTTGCTGAATTTACGAAAAATGCTTTTAAATAGAAGAGTTCTCATTCAAAAATTTTAATAATCGAAGTTTTAGTAACGACGGTAGTTTTGATTATTTTACTATGTAAACGAAATTGAAATCTTTAAAGGCTGTATCTCGTAAACGATAAGCCCTACGAGGCTGAAATTCCATACAGTTATTAGACGGGAATCGCCTTTTTTTCGAAGTTTTGACCCAGGATTTTCTCATTTCTTGCTGAATTTACGAAAAATTGCTTTAAATAGAAGAGTCTTTATTCAAAATTTTAATAAATAATCGAAGTTTTAGTAACGACGGTAGTTTTGATTATTTTTTACTATGCAAAACGAAAATTGAAATCTTTAAAAGGCTGTATCTCGTAAATCATAAGCCCTACGAGGCTGAAATGCGATTAGACGGGAATCAGCCTCTTTTTCGAAGTTCTGACCTTGGATTTTCTATTTTGCTGAATTTATAAAAATGCTTTAAATAGAAGAGTTCTCATTCAAAATTTTAATAACAATCGTATTTTTAGTAACGACGGTAGTTTTGAATATTTTTTACTATGTAAACAAAATTGAAATCTTTAAAAGGCTATATCTCGTAAACGATGGGCCGCGAGGCTGAAATTTCCAAAGTGATTAGATTTGAATCGCCTCTTTTTCGAAGTTTTGACTTCCAGGATTTTCCCATTTTTTGCTAAATTTACGAAAAAATGCTTTAAATAGAAGAGTTCTCATTCAAAAATTTAATAACAATCGAAATTTTAGCAACGACGGTAGTTTTGATTATTTTTTACTATGTAAACGAAATTGAAACTTAAAAGGCTGTATCTCAAACAATAAGCCCTACGAGGCTGGAAATTTCACAGTGATTAGACGGGAATCGCCTTTTTCGAAGTTTTGACCTACGATTTTCATTTTTTGCTAAATTTACGAAAAATGCTTTAAATAGAAGAGTTATCATTCAAATTTTAATAATAATCGTATTTTTAGTAACGACGGTAGTTTTGATTATTTTTTACTATAAAACGTAAAATTGAAATCTTTAAAAGGGCTGTATCTCGTAAACGATAAGCCCTACAAGGTTGAAATTTCCACAGTGATAAGACGGGATCGCTCTCTTTATTTCGAAGTTGACCTAGGATTTTCATTTTCGCTGAATTTACGAAAATGCTTTTAAATAGAAGAGTTCTCATTCAAAATTTTAATAACAATCGTATTTTTAGTAACGAAGGTAGTTTTGATTATTTTTTACTATGTAAACGAAATTGAAATCTTTAAAAGCCTGTATCTCGTAAATCGATAAGCTCCTACGAGGCTGAAAATTCCTACAGTGATTAGACAGGAATCGCCTTCTTTTTTCAGTTTTGTCCTAGGATTTTCTCATTTTTGCTGAATTTACGAAAAAAGCTTTAAATAGAAGAGTTCTCATTCAAAATTTTAATAACTATCGTATTTTTAGTAACGAAGGTAGTTTTGATTATTTTTTACTATGTAAACGAAATTGAAATCTTTTAAAAGCCTGTATCTCGTAAACGATAAGCCCTACGAGGCTGAAATTTGCTATGATTAGACGGAATCGCTCTTTTTCGAAGTTTTGACTTCAGAATTTTCTGTGCATTTTTTGAATTTACGAAAAATGCTTTAAATAGAAGAGTTCTCATTCAAAATATAAATAACAATCGTATTTTTATAACGATTATTTGATTATTTTTTACTATGTAAACGAAATTGAAATCTTTAAAAAGGCTGTATCTCGTAAACGATAAGCTCCTACGAGGCTGAAAATTTCCACAGTGATTAGAAGGGAATCGCTTCTTTTCGAAGTTTTGACCTTGATTTTTCTCATTTTACTGAATTTACGAAAAATGCTTTAATAGAAGAGTTCATTCAAAATTTTAATAACAACCGTATTTTTAGTAACGACTGTAGTTTTGATTATTTTTTACTATGTAAACAAAATTGAAATCTTTAAAAGGCTGTATCTCGTAAACGATAAGCCCTACGAGGCTGAAATTTCCTCGGTGATTAGACGGAATCGTATCTTTTTTCGAAGTTTTGACCTAGGATTTTCTCATTTTTTGCTGAATTTACGAAAAAATGCTTTAAATAGAAGAGTTCTCATTCAAAATTTTAATAACAATCGTTTTTATGTAACGACGGTAGTTTTGATTATTTTTTACTATGTAAACGAAATTGAAATCTTTAAAAGGCTGTATCTCGTAAACGATAAGCCTTACGAGGCCGAAATTTCCACAGTGATTAGACGGGAATCGCCTCTTTTTTCGAAGTTTTGACTTGTGATTTTCTCATTTTGGCTGAATTTACGAAAAAATGCTTTAAATAGAAGAGTTCTCATTCAAAATTTTAATAACAATCGTATTTTTAGTAACGAAGGTAGTTTTGATTATTTTTTAACTATGTAAACGAAATTGAAATCTTTAAAAGCCTGTATCTCGTAAACGATAAGCCCCATGAGGCTGAAATTTCACAGTGATTAGACGGAACGCCTCTTTTTCAGTAAGTATTGACCTAGGGATTCTCATTTATTGCTGAATTTACGAGAAAATGCTTTAAATAGAAGAGTTCTCATTCAAAATTTTAATAAACAATCGTATTTTTAGTAACGACGGTAGTTTTGATTATTTTTTTTACTACGTAAAGGAAATTGAAATCTTTAAAAGGCTGTATCTCGTAAACGATAAGTCTTACGAGGCTGAAATTTTACAGTGATTAGAAGGGAATCGCCTTTTTCGAAGTTTTGACCTAGGATTTTCTATGCGCATTTTTGGCTGAATTTACGAAAAAAATGCTTTAAATAGAAGAGTTCTCATTCAAAATTTTAATAAAAGCCGTATTTTTAGTAACGACGGTAGTTTTGATTATTTTACTATGTAAACGAAATGAAATCTTTAAAAGGCTGTATCTCGTAAACGATGGGCCCTATGAGGCTGAAATTTCCACAGTGATTAGACGGGAATCGCTCTCTTTTTCGAAGTTTGACTTAGGATTTTCTATTTTTTGCTGAATTTACGAAAAATGCTTTTTAAATTGAAAAGTTCTCATTCAAAATTTTAATAAATAATCGTATTTTTAGTAACGACGGTAGTTTTGATTATTTTTTTACTATGTAAACGAAATTGAAATCTTTAAAAGGCTGTATCTCGCAAACGATAAGCCCTACGAGGCTGAAAATCGCTATGATTCAGACGGGAATCGCCTCTCTTTTTTCGAAGTTTTGACCTGTGATTTTCATTTTGCTGAATTTACGATAAAATGCTTTAAATAGAAGAGTTCTCATTCAAAATTTTAATAACAATCGAATTTTTAGTAACGACGGTAGTTTTGATTATTTTTTACTATGTAAACGAAATTGAAATCTTTAAAAGGCTGTATCTCGTAAACGATAAGCCCTGACGAGGCTGAAATTTCCACAGTGATTAGACGCGAATCGCTCTTTTTCGAAGTTTTGACCTGTGATTTTCATTTTTTGCTGAATTTACGAAAAATGCTTTAAATTGAAAAGCTCATTCAAAATTTTAATAACAATCTATTTTTTAGTAACGACGGTGTTTTGATTATTTTTACTATAAAACGAAATTAAAATATTTAAAAGGCTAGCCCGTAAACGATAAGCGTCATGAGGCTGAAATTTCACAGTGATTTGACGGGAATCGTTTCTTTTTTTTTGACGTTTTAATCTAGGATTTATTTTTTGCTGAATTTACGAAAAAAATGCTTTAAATAGAAGAGTTCTTTACTAAAATTTTAATAACAATCGTATTTTAGTAACGACGGTAGTTTTGATTTATTTTTACTATGTAAAACGAAATTGAATTTTAAAAGGCTGTATCTCGTAAACGATAAGCCCTACATGGCTGAAATTTCCACAGTGATTAGACGGGAGCCGCTTCTTTCTTCGAAGTTTTGGCCTAGGATTTTCTCATTTTTGCTGAATTTACGAAAAAATGCTTTAAATAGAAGAGTTCTCATTCAAAATTTTAATAACAATCGTAGTTTTAGTAACGACGGTAGTTTTGATTATTTTTACTATGTAAAACAAAATTGAAATCTTTCAAAGGCTGTATCTCGTAAACGATAAGCCCTACGAGGCTGAAATTTCCACAGTGATTAGACGGGAATCGCTTCTTTTTTCGAAGTTTTGACCTAGAATTTTCTCATTTTTTGCTGAATTTACGAAAAAATGCTTTAAATTGAAAAGTTCTCATTCAAAATTTCAATAACAATCGTATTTTTAGTAACGACGGTAGTTTTGATTATTTTACTTATGTAAACGAAATTGAAATCATTAAAAGGCTGTATCTCAAAACGATAAGCCCTACGAGGCTGAAAAATCTTACAGTGATTAGACGGGAATCATTTCCTCTTTTTCGAAGTTTTGACCTAGGATTTTCTCATTTTTGCTGAATTTACGAATAAATGCTTTAAATAGAAGAGTTCTCATTCAAAATTTTATTAACAATCGAAGTTTTAGTAACGACGGTAGTTTTGATTATTTTTTACTATGTAAACGAAATTGAAATCCTTAAAAGGCTGTATCTCGTAAACGATAAGCCCTACGAGGCTGAAATTCAGCACATGATTGACGGGAATCGCTCTCTTTTTCACAGTTTTGATCTAGATTTTCTCATTTTTTGCCGAATTTACGAAAAAATGCTTTAAATAGAAGAGTTCTCATTCAAAATTTTAATAACAATCGTATTTTTAGTAACGACGGTAGTTTTGATTATTTTTTACTATGTAAATCGAAATTGAAATCTTAAAAGGCTGTATCTCGTAAACGATAAGTTCTACGAGGTTGAAAATTCCACAGTGATTAGACGGGAATCGCCTCTTTTTCGAAGTTTGACCTAGGATTTTCTCATTTTGCTGAATTTACGAAAAAATGTTTTAAATAGAAGAGTTCTCATTCAAAAATTTTAATAACAATCGTATTTTTTAGTAACGACGGTAGTTTTGATTATTTTTACTATGTAAACGAAATTAAAATCTTTAAAAGGCTGTATCTCGTAAACGATAAGCCCTACGAGGCTGAACTTTCCACAGTGATTAGACGGGAATTGCCTCTTTTTTAGAAGTTTTGACCTAGGATTTTCTCATTTTTTGCTGAATTTACGAGCAATGCTTTAAATTGAAAAGTTCTCATTCAAAATTTTAATAACAATCGTATTTTAGTAACGACGGTAGTTTTGATTATTTTACTATAAACGAAATTGAAATCTTTTAAAAGGCTGTATCTCGTAAACGATAAGCCCTACGAGGCTGAAATTTGAAGACAGTGATTAGATAAATCGCTCTTTTTTTCGAAGTTTTGACCTAAGATTTTCATTTTTGGGTTGAATTTCATGAAAACATGCTTTAAATAGAAGAGTTCTATTCAAAATTTTAATAAAAAAGCCGTATTTTTTAGTAACGACGGTAGTTTTGATTATTTTTTACTATGTAAACGAAATCGAAATCTTGAAAAGGTTGTATCTCGTAAACGATAAGCCCTTACGAGGCTGAAATTCTACAGTGATTAGACGGGAATCATTCTTTTTCGGAAGTTTTGACCTAGGATTTTCTATTTTTTGCTGAATTTACGACAAAATGTTTTAAATAGAAGTGTTCTAATATTCAAAATTTTAATAATTTGTATTTTTATAACGACGGTAGTTTTGATTATTTTTACTATGTAAATGAATTGAAATCTTTAAAAGGCTGTATCTCGTAAACGATAAGAGCCCTACGAGGCTGAAATCACAGTGATTAGACGGGAATCGCTCTTTTTCGAAGTTTTGAGACCTAGGATTTTCTATATTTTGCTGAATTTACGAAAAATGCTTAAATAGAAGAGTTCTCATTCAAAATTTTAATAACAACGAAGTTTTAGTAACGATTGTAGTTTTGATTATTTTACTATAACGAAACTGAAATCTTTAAAAGGCTGTATCTCGTAAACGATAAGCCCCATGAGGCTGAAAATCTAAGCAGTTATTAGACGGGAATCGCCTCTTTTTTCGAAGTTTTGACCTAGGATTTTCTCATTTTTGCTGAATTTACGAAAAAATGCTTTAAATAGAAGAGTTCTCATTCAAAATTTTAATAACAATCGAAGTTTTAGTAACGACGGTAGTTTTGATTATTTTACTATATGTAAACGAAATTGAAATCTTAAAAGGCTGTATCTGCAAACGATAAGCCCTACGAGGCTGAAATTTCCACAGTGATTAGACGGGAATCGCTCTCTTTCGAAGTTTTCAATTTAGATTTTCATTTTTTGCTGAATTTACGAAAAAAATGTTTAAATAGAAGAGTTCTCATTCAAAATTTTAATAATAAATTTAGTTTTTAGTAAGGCGGTAGTTTTGATTATTTTTTACTATGTAAACGAAAATTGAAATCTTTAAAAGGCTGTATCTCGTAAACGATAAGCCCTACGAGGCTGAACTTTCCACAGTGATTAGATGGGAATCGCCTCTTTTTTCGAAGTTTTTACCTAGGATTTTCTCATTTTTTGCTGAATTTACGAAAAAATGCTTTAAATTGAAAAGTTCTCATTCAAAATTTTAATAACAATCGTATTTTTAGTAATGACGGTAGTTTTGATTATTTTTTACTATGTAAACGAAATTGAAAGCTTTAAAAGGCTGTATCTCGTAAACGATAAGCCCTACGAGGCTGGAAATTCCACAGTGATTAGACGGGAATCGCCTCTTTTTCGAAGTTTTGACCTAGGATTTTCATTTTTGCTGAATTTACGAAAAATGCTTTGAAATAGAAGAGTTCTCATTCAAAATTTTAATAACAATCGAAGTTTTATAACGACGGTGGTAGTTTTGATTATTTTTACTATGTAAACGAAATTGAAATCTTTAAGGCTGCATTCAAACGATAAGCCCTGAAGAGCTGAAATGCTGCGATTGGACGTAACCGCCTCTTTTTCGAAGTTTCTGACCTAGGATTTTTCATTTTTGCCGAATTTACGAAAAATGCTTTAAATAGAAGAGTTCTCATTCAAAATTTTAATAACAACTGTATTTTAGTAACGACGGTAGTTTTACTTTATTTTTTACTATGTAAAGGAAAATTGAAATCTTTAAAAGGCTGTATTCAAAACGATAAGCTCCTACGAGGCTGAAATACAGTGATTAGAAGGAATCGCCTCTTTTTTCGAAGTTTTGACCTAGGATTTTCTCATTTTTTGCTGAATTTACGAAAAAATGCTTTAAATAGAAGAGTTCTCATTCAAAATTTTAATAAAAGCCGTATTTTTAGTAACGACGGTAGTTTTGATTATTTTTTACTATGTAAACGAAATTGAAATCTTTAAAAGGCTGTATCTCGTAAACGATAAGCCCTACGAGGCTGAAAATTCCACAGTGATTAGACGGGAATCGCCTCTTTTCGAAGTTTTGACCTAGGATTTTCATTTTTTGCTGGAATTTACGATAAAATGCTTTAAATAGAAGAGTTCTCATTCAAAATTTTAATATCAATCGAATTTTTAGTAACGACGGTTTTGATTATTTTTTACTATGTAAACAAATTGAAATCTTTAAAAGGCTGTATCTCAAACGATAAGCCCTACGAGGCTGAAATTTTCCACAGTGATTAGACGGGAATCGCCTTTTTCGAAGTTTTGACCTAGGATTTTCTCATTTTTTGCTGAATTTACGAAAAAATGCTTTAAATAGAAGAGTTCTAATTCAAAATTTTAATAACAATCGTATTTTTAGTAACGAAGGTTGTTTTGATTATTTTTTCCTATGTAAACGAAAATTGTTCATTAAAAGCCTGTATCTTCGTAATCGATAAGCTCCTACGAGGCTGAAATGCACAGTGATTAGACGCGAATCGCCTTTTTTCGAAGTTTTGACCTAGGATTTTCTCATTTTTTGCTGAATTTACGAAAAAATGCTTTAAATTGAAAAGTTCTCATTCAAAATTTTAATAACAATCTTATTTTTAGTAACGACGGTAGTTTTGATTATTTTTTACTATGTAAACGAAATTAAAATATTTAAAAGGCTGTATCTCGTAAACGATAAGCGCTACGAGGCTGAAATTTCCACAGTGATTTGACGGGAATCGCCTCTTTTTTTCGACGTTTTGACCTAGATTTTCTATATTTTGGCTGAATTTACGAAAAATGCTTTAAATAGAAGAGTTCTCATTCAAAATTTTAATAACAATCGTATTTTTAGTAACGACGGTAGTTTTGATTATTTTTTACTATGTAAACGAAATTGAAATCTTTAAAAGGCTGTATCTCGTAAACGATAAGCCCTACAAGGCTGAAATTTCCACAGTGATTAGATTTGAAATCGCCTCTTTTTCGAAGTTTTGACTCAGGATTTTCTCATTTTTGCTGAATTTACGAAAAAATGCTTTAAATAGAAGAGTTCTCATTCAAAATTTTAATAACAATCGAAGTTTTAGTAACGACGGTAGTTTTGATTATTTTTTACTATGTAAACGAAATTGAAATCTTTCAAAGGCTGTATCTCGTAAACGATAAGCCCTACGAGGCTGAAATTTCCACAGTGATTAGACGGGAATCGCTTCTTTTTCGGAAGTTTGACCTAGAATTTTCATTTTTTGCTGAATTTACGAAAAATGCTTTAATTGAAAAGTTCTCATTCAAAATTTTAATAACAATCGTATTTTTAGTAACGACGGTAGTTTTGATTATTTTTTACTATGTAAACGAAATTGAAATCATTAAAAGGCTGTATCTCGTAAACGATAAGCCCTACGAGGCTGAAAATCGCGATTAGACGGGAATCGCCTCTTTTTTCGAAGTTTTTACCTAGGATTTTCTCATTTTTGCTGAATTTACGAATAAATGCTTTAAATAGAAGAGTTCTCATTCAAAATTTTATTAACAATCGAAGTTTTAGTAACGACGGTAGTTTTGATTATTTTTTACTATGTAAATTTGAAATTGAATTTTAAAAGGCTGCATTCAAAACGATAAGCCTACGAGGCTGAAATTTCTACAGTGATTGACGGGAATCGCCTCTTTTCGAAGTTTGACTCAGGATTTTCTCTATTTTTTGCCGAATTTACGAAAAAATGCTTTAAATAGAAGAGTTCTCATTCAAAATTTTAATAACAATCGTATTTTTAGTAACGACGGTAGTTTTGATTATTTTTTACTATGTAAACGAAATTGAAATCTTTAAAAGGCTGTATCTCGTAAACGATAAGCCCTAGAGGCTGGAAATTTCCAAGCAGTGATTAGACGTAAATCGCTCTTTTTTCAGTTTTGACCTAAGATTTTCTCATTTTTTGCTGAATTTATTGAAAACATGCTTTTTAAAATAGAAGAGTTCTTATTCAAATTTTAATAAAAGTCAGCTTTTAGTAATGACGGTAGTTTTGATTATTTTACTATGTAAACGAAATTGAAATCTTTAAAAGGCTGCATTCAAAACGATAAGCCCTACGAGGCTGAAATTTGGCCATGATTAGACGGGAATCGCCTCTTTTTTCGAAGTTTTGACCTAGGATTTTCTCATTTTTTGCTGAATTTGATGACAAATGCTTAAATAGAAGTGTTTCATTCAAAATTTTAATAACAATCGTATTTTTAGTAACGACGGTAGTTTTGATTATTTTTTACTATGTAAACGAAATTGAAATTTTAAATGGCTGTATCTCGTAAACGATAAGCCCTACGAGGCTGAATGCACAGGATTAGACGGGAATCGCTTCTTTTCGAAGTTTTGACTCCAGGATTTTCTCATTTTTTGCTGAATTTGATGAAAAAATGCTTTTTAATAGAAGAGTTCTCATTCAAAATTTTAATAATAACTGTATTTTTAGTAACGACGGTAGTTTTGATTATTTTTTACTATGTAAACGAAATTGAAATCTTTAAAAGGCTGTATTCAACGATAAGCTCTACGAGGCTGGAAATTACAGTGATTAGATGGAATCGCCTCTTTTTTCGAAGTTTTGACCTAGGATTTTCTCATTTTTTGGTTGAATTTACGAAAAATGCTTTAAAGGAAGAGTTCTCATTCAAAATTTTAATAATAATCGAAGTTTTAGTAACGACGGTGTTTCGGATTATTTTTTACTACGTAAACGAAATTGAAATCTTAAAAGGCTGTATCTGTAACGATAAGCCCTACGAGGCTGAAAATTCCACAGTTATTAGACGGGAATCGCCTCTTTTTTCGAAGTTTGACCTAGGATTTTCATTTTGCTGAATTTACGAAAAATGCTTTAAATAGAAGAGTTCTCATTAAAAATTTTAATAAATAACTGAAGTTTTAGTAACGACGGTAGTTTTGATTATTTTTTACTATGTAAACGAAATTGAAATCTTTAAAAGGCTGTATCTCGTAAACGATAAGCCCTTACGAGGCTGAAATTTTTACAGTGATTAGACGGGAATCGCCTCTTTCTTCGAAGTTTTGACTACCTAGGATATTCCTTATATTTTTTATTGAATTTACGAAAATGTTTAAATAGAAGAGTTCTCATTCACAATTTTAATAACAATCGAAGTTTTAGTAACGCCGGTAGTTTTGATTATTTTTTACTATGTAAAACGAAACTGAAATCTTAAAAGGCTGTATCTCGTAAACGATAATCCCTACGAGGCTGAACTTTCCACAGTGGATTAGATGGAATCGCTCTTTTTCGAAGTTTTACCTAGGATTTTCATTTTTTGCTGAATTTACGAAAAATGCTTTAAATTGAAAAGTTCTCATTCAAAATTTTAATAACAATCGTATTTTTAGTAATGACGGTAGTTTCCTGATTATTTTTTACTATGTAAACGAAAATTGAAAGCTTTAAAAGGGCTGTATCTCGTAAACGATAAGCCCTACGAGGCTGAAATTTCCGCAGTGATTGGACGGGAATCGCCTCTTTTTTCGAAGTTTTGACCTAGGATTTTCTCATTTTGCCGAATTTACGAAAAAATGCTTTAAATAGAAGAGTTCTCATTCAAAATTTAATAACAACGTATTTTTTAGTAACGACGGTAGTTTTGATTATTTTTTACTATGTAAACGAAATTGAAATCTTTAAAAGGCTGTATCTTGTAAACGATAAGCCCTACGAGGCTGAAAATAGTTTTTACCTAGGATTTTCTCATTTTTGCTGAATTTACGAATAAATGCTTTTAATAGAAGAGTTCTCATTCAAAATTTTATTAACAATCGAAGTTTTAGTAACGACGGTAGTTTTGATTATTTTTAACTATGTAAACGAAATTGAAATCTTTAAAAGGCTGTATCTCGTAAACGATAAGCCCTACGAGGCTGAAATTCTGGCAGCGATTGACGGGAATCGCTCTTTTCGAAGTGTTTCGTTCCAGGATTTTCATTTTTGGCTGAATTTACGAAAAATGCTTAAATAGAAGAGTTCTCATTCAAAATTATAATGAACAATCGTATTTTTAGTAACGACGGTAGTTTTGATCATTTTTTACTATGAAAACGAAATTGAAATTTTTAAAGGCTGTATCTCGTAAACGATAAGCCCTACGAGGCTATAAAATTCCACGCGATGACGGGAATCACTTCTTTTCGAAGTTTTGACCTAGGATTTTTCTCATTTTTTGCTGAATTTACGAAAAATGCTTTTTAAATAGAAGAGTTCTCATTCAAAATTTTAATAACAATCGTATTTTTAGTAACGACGGTAGTCGGATTATTTTTACTATGCAAACGAAATTAAATTCCTTAAAAGGCTGTATCTCAAATGTATAAGCCCTACGAGGCTGAACTTTCACAGTGATTAGACGGGAATTGCCTCTTTTTCGAAGTTTTGACTTAGGATTTTCATTTTTGCTGAATTTGATGAAAAATGCTTTAAATTGAAAAGTTCTCATTCAAAATTTTAATAACAATCGTATTTTTAGTAACGACGGTAGTTTTGATTATATTTTTACTATGTAAACGAAATTGAAATCTTAAAAGGCTGTGATCGTAAATGATGTCCTTACGAGGCTGAAATTTGCAGCAGTGATTAGACGGGAACGCTCCTTTTCTAAAGTTTTGACCTAAGATTTTCATTTTTTGCTGAATTTTACGAAAAAATGCTTTAACAGAAGAGTTCTATTCAAATTTTAATAAAAGCCGTATTTTTAGTAATGATTGCAGGTTTTGATTATTTTACTATGTAAACAAATTGAAATCTTTAAAAGGCTGTATCTCAAACGATAAGCCCATGAGGCTGAAATTTCCACAGTGATTAGACGGGGAATCGCCTTTTTCGAAGTTTTGACCTAGATTTTCATTTTTTATTGAATTTACGAAAAACACAACAGAAGTGTTCTCATTCAAAATGAATAATCGTATTTCTTAGTAATGACGGTAGTTTTTTGATTATTTTTTACTATGTAAACGAAATTGAAATCTTTAAAAGGCTGTATCTCGTAAACGATAAAGCCCACGAGGCTGAAATTTCCACAGTGATTAGATAACCGCTTCGTTTTTGAAGCTTGACTTAGATTTTCTATTTTTGCTGAATTTATTTACAAAATGCTTTAAATAGAAGAGTTCTCATTCAAAATTTTATAACAATCGTATTTTAGTAACGACGGTAGTTTCCGATTATTATTTTTTACCATGTAAACGAAACGAATTTAAAGGCTGTATCTCGTAAAACGATAAGCCCTACGAGGCTGAAATTTACAGTGATTGACGGGGAATCGCTCTTTTCGAAGTTTTGACTCAAGATTTTCATTTTTTAGCTGAATTTGATGAAAAATGCTTTAAATAGAAGAGAGTTTCATTCAAAATTTTAATAAATAATCGTATTTTTTAGTAACGACGGTAGTTTTGATTTTTTTACTTATGTAAACGAAATCAGGATCTTTAAAAGGCTGTATCTCGTAAACGATAAGCTCTACGAGGCTGAAAATTCCATCGTGATTAGACGGGAATCGCCTCTTTTTGAAGTTTGACCTAGGATTTTCATTTTGCTGAATTTACGCCAAAAATGCTTTAAAGAAGAGTTCTCATTCAAAAATTTTAATAACAATCGTATTTTTAGTAACGACGGTAGTTTTGATTATTCTTTACTATGCAACAAAATTAAAATCTTTAAAAGGCTGTATCTCGTAAACGATAAGCCCTACGAGGCTGAACTTTCCACAGTGATTAGACGGGAATTGCCTCTTTTTCGGAAGTTTGACCTAGGATTTTCTAGTATTTTTGCTGAATTTACGAAAAATGCTTTTAAATTGAAAAGTTCTCATTCAAAATTTTAATAACAATCGTATTTTAGTAACGACGGTTTTGATTTATTTTTTACTATGTAACGAAATTGAAATCTTAAAGGCTGTATCTCAAAATCGATAAGCCCTAATGAGGCTAAAATTTCCACAGTGATTAGACGGGAATCGCCTCATTTTTCAAAGTTTTGACCTAGGACTTTTTCATTTTTTGCTGAATTTACGAAAAATGCTTTAAATAGAAGAGGTCTCTTTCAAAATTTTAATAACAATCGAAGTTTGAAGTAACGACGGTAGTTTTGATTATTTTTTACTATGTAAACGTGTTCGAAATTTTTAAAGGGCTGTATCTGTAAACGATAAGCCCTACGAGGCTGAAAATTCCACAGTTATTGACGGGAATCGCCTCTTTTTCGAAGTTTTGACCTAGATTTTCTCATTTTTTGCTGAATTTAGCGAAAAAATGCTTTAAATAGAAGAGTTTTCATTCAAAATTTTTATATCACAATCGCATTTTTAGTAACGACGCAGTTTTGATTATTTTTTACTTATGTAAACGAAATTGAAATTTTTAAAAGGCTGTGATTTTGGTAAATGATAAGCCCTACGAGGCTTGAAATTTCCATACAGTGATTAACACGGGAATCGCTTTTTTCGAAGTTTTGACCTAGGTTTTTCTAGCTTTTTGCTTAATTTACGAAAAATGCTTTTAATAGAAGAGTTCCTATTCAAAATTTTAATAAATAATCGTATTTTTAGTAACGACGGTAGGTTTGATTATTTTTTAATGCGTAAACGAAATTGAAATCTTAAAAGGTGCTGTGTATCTCGTAAACGATAAGCCCTACGAGGCTGAAATGTTATGATTAGACGGGAATCGCCTCATTTTTCGAAGATTTGACCTAGGATTTTCAGTATTTTTTGCTGAATTTACGAAAAATGCTTTTAAATTGAAAAGTTCTCATTCAAAAAATTTTAATAACAATCGTATTTTTAGTAATGACGGTAGTTTTGATTATTTTTACTGCGTAAACGAAATTGAAAGTTTTTAAAGGCTGTATCTCGTAACGATAAGCCCTAATGAGTGTTGGAAATTCCACAGTGATTAGACGGGAATCGCCTTCTTTTTCGAAGTTTTGACCAGATTTTCTATTTTAAGGAATTTACGAAAAAATGCAGCAACAGAAGAGTTCTCATTCAAAATTTTAATAATAATCAAAGTTTTAGTAACGACGGTAGTTTTGATTATTTTTTACGCAAAACGAAATTGAAATCTTTAAAAGGCTGTATCTCGTAAACGATAAGCCCTACGAGGCTGAAATTTTGCCAGTGATTGACGGGAATCGCCTTTTTTCAAAGTTTAATTTTAGATTTTCATTTTTTGCCGAATTTACGACAAAATGTTTTAAATAGAAGAGTTTTCATTCAAAATTTTAATAACAATCGTATTTTTAGTAACGACGGTAGTTTTGATTATTTTTTAATATGTAAAACGAAATTGAAATCTTTAAAAAGCTGTATCCCTTAAACGTGATAAGCTTCCCTACGAGGCTGAAATTTCCACAGTGATTAGACGGGAATCGCCTTCTTTTTTGAAGTTTTGGATCTAGAATTTTCTCATTTTTTGCTGAATTTACGAAAATGCTTAATTGAAAAGTTCTCATTCAAAATTTTAATAATAATCGTATTTTTAGTAACGACGGTAGTTTTGATTATTTTTTACTAAGTGTAAACGAAATTGAAATCTTTAAAAGGGCTGTATCTTGTAAAACGATAAGTCCTACGAGTTTAAAAATTCCACAGTGATTAGACGGGAATCGCCTCTTTTTTCGGGAAGTTCTTACCTAGGATTTTCTCATTTTGTTGAATTTACGAACAAATGCTTTTACAAGAAGTTCATTCAAAAATTTTATTAACAATCGGAAGTTTTAGTAACGACGGTAGTTTTGATTATTTTAACTATGTAAACGAAATTGAAATCTTTTAAAAGGCTGTATCTCGTAAAACGATATTCTACGAGGCTGAAATTTACAGTGATTGGACGGGAATCGCCTCTTTTTTCGAAGTTTTGACCAGGATTTTTCTCATTTTGCCGAATTTACGAAAAATGCTTTAAATAGAAGAGTTCTCATTCAAAATTTTAATAACAATCGTATTTTTAGTAACGACGGTAGTTTTGATTGATGCATTATGTAAACGAAATTGAAATCTTTAAAAGGCTGTATCTTTAAACGATAAGCGCCCTGCATGAGGCTGAAATTTCCAGTGATTAGACGGGAATCGCTCTTTTTCAAGTTTGACTCTAGGATTTTCTCATTTTTGCTGAATTTACGAAAAATGCTTTAAATAGAAGAGTTCTCATTCAAAATTTTAATAACAATCGTATTTTTAGTAACGATTGGTAGTTTTGATTATTTTTACTATAAACGAAATTGATATTTTTAAAAGGCTGTATCTCGTAAACGATAAAGCCCTACGAGGCTGAAATTTCCACAGTGATTAGACGGAATAGCCTCTTTTCGAAGTTTTGAATTTGTGATTTTCGTTTTTTGCCCAATTTACGAAAAATGCTTTATAAATTGAAAAGTTCTCATTCAAAATTTTAATAACAATCGTATTTTTAGTAACGACGGTAGTTTTATCGGTTTTTTACTATGTAAACGAAAATTGAAATATTTAAAAGGCTGTATTCATAAACGATAAGCCCTACGAGGCTGAAAATTCCACAGTGATTAGACGGGAATCGCTTCTTTTTTCGAAGTTTTGACTCCAGGATTTTCATTTTTTGCTGAATTTACGAAAATGCTTTAAATAGAAGAGTTCTCATTCAAATTTTAATAACAATCGCATTTTTAGTAACGAAGGTTGTTTTGATTATTTTTTACTATGTAAACGAAATTGAAATCTTAAAAGGCTGTATCTGCAAACGATAAGCTCCTTACGAGGCTGAAATTTCCACAGTGATTGACGGGAACGCCTCTTTTTCGAAGTTTTGACCTAGGATTTTCTCATGTTTTGCTGAATTTACGAAAAAATGCTTTAAATAGAAGTGTTCTCATTCAAAATTTTAATAACAATCGTATGTTTAGTAACGACGGTAGTTTTGATTATTTTTTACTATGTAAACGAAATTGAAATCTTTCAAAGGCTGTATCTCGTAAACGATAAGCCCTACGAGGCTGAAATTTCCACAGTGATTAGACGGCAATCGCCTCTTTTTCGAAGTTTTGACCTAGGATTTTCTGTTTTTTGCTGAATTTACGAAAAATGCTTTAAATAGAAGAGTTCTCATTCAAAATTTTAATAACAATCGTATTTTTAGTAACGAAGGTTGTTTTGATTATTTTTTACTATGTAAACTAAGTTGAAATCTTTAAAAGCCTGTATCTCGTAAACGATAAGCCCTTACGAGGCTGAAATTTCCACAGTGATTAGACGGGAATCGCCTCTTTTTTTCGAAGTTTGACCCAGGATTTTCTCATGTTTTGGTTGGAATTTACGAAAAAAAGCTTTTAAATAGAAGAGTTCTCTCTTTCAAAATTTTAAATAACAATCGTGTATTTTTAGTAACAACGATGTTTCAGATTATTTTACTATGTAAACAAATTGAAATCTTTATGCGTTGTATCTCGTAAACGATAAGCTCCCATGAGAGGCTGAAATTTGCCAGCGATTAGACGGGAATCGCCTTTCTTCGAAGTTTCACCTAGGATTTTCATTTTGCTGAATTTACGAAAAAATGCTTAAATAGAAGTGAGTGCCCTCATTCAAAAATTTTAATAACAATCGTATTTTTAGTAACGACGGTAGTTTTGATTATTTTTTACTATGTAAACGAAATTGAAATCTTTAAAAGGCTGTATCTCGTAAACGATAAGCCCTACGAGGCTGAAATTTACAGATTAGACGGGAATCGCCTCTTTTTCGTAGTTTTGACCTAGGATTTTCTATATTTTTTGCCAATTTACGAAAAAATGCTTTAAATAGAAGAGTTCTCATTCAAAAATTTAATAACAATCGTATTTTTTTAGTAACGACGGTAGTTTTGATTATTTTTTCTATGTAAAACGAAATTGATATCTTTAAATGGCTGTATCTCGTAAACGATAAGCCCTTACGAGGCTGAAATTTCCACAGTGATTAGAGGGGAATCGCCTCTTTTTTCGAAGTTTTGACCTAGGATTTTCTCATTTTTTGCTCAATTTACGAAAAAATGTTTAAATAGAAGAGTTCTCATTCAAAATTTTAATAACAATCGTATTTTTAGTAACGAAGGTTGTTTTGATTATTTTACTATGTAACGAAATTGAAATCTTAAAAGGCTGTATCTGGAAACGATAAGCCCATGAGGCTGAAATTTCCACAGTGATTAGACGGGAATCGCCTCTTTTTCGAAGTTTTGACCTAGGATTTTCTATGCTTTGCTGAATTTACGAAAAATGCTTTAAAGAAGTGTTCTCATTCAAAATTTTATTAACAATCGTATGTTTAGTAACGACGGTAGTTTTGATTATTTTTTACTGCGTAAACGAAATTGAAATATTTAAAAGGCTGTATCTCGTAAACGATAAGCCCTACGAGGCTGAAATTTCCACAGTGATTACCTACTACGCAGAAATTTCCCACAGTGATTAGACGGGAATCGCCTCTTTTCGAAGTTTTTAATTTTTATTTTTTTGAATTTAAAAAATGTTTAAATTAAAAATTTTTAAAATTTTAAAAAACCCATTTTTTTAACGAAAGTAGCTTATTTTTTTTTATGTAAAAAGAAATGAAAAAAGGTTTCCAAAAATCCCTGGGGTGAAAAAACCAAAATGTTAAGGGGAAGTCTTTTTTAAATTTTACCCCATTTTTATTTTTGTAATTTACAAAAAGCTTTAAATAAAAAGGGTTTTCTTAAAATTTTTAAAACAATGATTTTTAGTAAGAAGGGTTTTTTTTTTTTTATTAAAAAAAGTTTCTTTGGGTGTTTGAAAAATGCCCTAAGGGGGTTTCAAATTTTAAAATTTTTTTTCGAAGTTTTTAATTTTCTATTTTCGAATTTGAAAAAACTTTAAAATTAGAAGACTATTAAAATTTTTAAAAAAATGAATTTTTTGAAAAGGATTTTGTTTTTTTTAATAAAAAAAATTAAAAATTTAAAACGATTCAAAATGCCCTAATGAAATTTTACAATTTTTAAAATTTATTTTAAATTTTTACAGGATTTTTTTTTTTTTAATTTAAAAAAATTAAAAAAATTTCAAAATTTTAAATTTTAAAGAATTTTTTTAAGACGGATTTTTTATTTTTTTTTAAAAAAAATTTCTTTGGGGTGATTCAAAAAATAATAGAGGCTAAAATTTTTTAAGGGGGTTTTGAATTTTCCTGGTTTTTATTTTCTGAAAAAAAATCTTTAAAAAAGGGGTTTTCATTAAAATTTTTAAAAAAATCAAGTTTTGAACAGGAGTTTTTTATTTTTTTTTGGAAAAATTAAATTTTTGGGGTGATTCGAAAAAAGCCCTAATGAAATTTTTATTCAATTTTTCCAAGTTTTTAAAGGGTTTTTTATTTTTCTGAAACGAAAAACTTTAAAAGAAAGCCCCAAAATTTTTAAAAACCCAAGTTTTAGAACGCTAGTTTTGATTTTTTTTTCTATTCGAAAAAGTCTTTAAAAGGGATCCCAAAACGACGAAAAATTAGTTAACGGAATTTTTTTTTTAATTTTAAATTTTATTTTTTTGGTTTACGAAAAAACTTTTGAAATTCCACAAAATTTTAAAAAATCGTTTTTTTTTTCGGAGTTTTGAATTTTCTATTTTAAAAAAATTTAAAATTTAAAAGGGATTTTAAAAAAAATTAAAGGGAAAATTTAAGGGAGACGGGTTTTTTAATTTTAAAAAATTTTTATTTTTGCTAAAATTTTGAAAAAAGTTTTTAAAAAAAAATTCTTTTAAAAAATCCCTTTTTATAAAAGGTTTTTTTTTTTTTTACTTTTAAAAAATTAAATTTTTAAATGTATTTAAAACGAAAGTTTAAAAATTTTTTTAATAAAAAAAGTCTTTTTGCGTTTTGTTAGATTTTCCTTTTTTGGGGGTTTCGAAAAAGTTTAAAAAAAGTTTTTTTTAAAAAATTTAAAAGTTTTTTATGCGGTTTTAAAAATTTTTTTTTAAAAGAAAATTAAATTTTTTAAAATGTATTTGTAACGAAAGTGATAAATTTACAATTAGAGGGGAAAGTTTTTTTCTTTTTTTAAAAATTTTTTATTTTTTTTAATTTGGGGAAAAATTTTTTTTAGAAAGGGTTTACAAAAAATTTTCCGATTTTTAAAAAGTTTTTGAATTTTTAATTAAAAAATTGTATTTTTAAAAGGCGTAGTGATAATTTTCGAGGGGTTTGGGTTTTAAAAGGGAAACGCCTCTTTTTTAAGTTTTTCCAGGATTTTCCTTTTTTTTTTTTTTAAAAAATTTTAAATTAAAAATTTTTAAAAATTTTAAAAAATGTTTTTTTTAAAGGAGTTTTGTTTATTTTTTTTAAAAAAAAATTGAAAAATTTTTAAAAAGGTGTTTATAAAATAACTAGGGAAAAAACCCAAATTTTGAGGGGAAGCCCCTTTTTCGGGGGGGGGGGGGGGGGGGGGGGGGGGGGGGGGGGGGGGGGGGGGGGGGGGGGGGGGGGGGGGGGGGGGGGGGGGGGGGGGGGGGGGGGGGGGGGGGGGGGGGGGGGGGGGGGGGGGGGGGGGGGGGGGGGGGGGGGGGGGGGGGGGGGGGGGGGGGGGGGGGGGGGGGGGGGGGGGGGGGGGGGGGGGGGGGGGGGGGGGGGGGGGGGGGGGGGGGGGGGAAGTTTTGACCTAGGATTTTCTCATTTTTTGCTGAATTTACGAAAAAATGCTTTAAATAGAAGAGTTCTCATTCAAAATTTTAATAACAATCGTATTTTTAGTAACGACGGTAGTTTTGATTATTTTTTACTATGTAAACGAAATTGAAATCTTTAAAAGGCTGTATCTCGTAAACGATAAGCCCTACGAGGCTGAAATTTACAGTGATTAGACGGAATCGCCTCTTTTTCGAAGTTTTGACCTAGGATTTTCTCATTTTATTGAATTTACGAAAAATGCTTTAAATAGAAGAGTTCTCATTCAAAATTTTAATAACAATCGTATTTTTAGTAACGACGGTAGTTTTGATTATTTTTACTATGTAAACGAAATTGAAATTTTAAAGGCTGTATCTCGTAAACGATAAGCCCTACGAGGCTGAAATTCCAGTGATTAGACGGAATCGCCTCTTTTTCGAAGTTTTGACCTAGGATTTTCTCATTTTTTGCTGAATTTACGAAAAATGCTTTAAATAGAAAGTTCTCATTCAAAATTTTAATAACAATCGTATTTTTAGTAACGACGGTAGTTTTGATTATTTTTTATATGTAAACGAAATTGAAATCTTTAAAAGGCTGTATCTCGTAAACGATAAGCCCTACGAGGCTGAAATTTCCACAGTGATTAGACGGGAATCGCCTCTTTTTTCGAAGTTTTGACCTAGGATTTTCTCATTTTTTGCTGAATTTACAAAAAATGCTTTAAATAGAAGAGTTCTCATTCAAAATTTTAATAACAATCGTATTTTTAGTAACGAGGTAGTTTTGATTATTTTTTACTATGTAAACTAAGTTGAAATCTTTAAAGGCTGTATCTCGTAAACGATAAGCCCTACGAGGCTGAAATTTCACAGTGATTAGACGGAATCGCTCTTTTTCGAAGTTTTGACCTAGATTTTCTCATTTTTTGCTGAATTTACGAAAAATGCTTTAAATAGAAGAGTTCTCATTCAAAATTTTAATACAATCGTATTTTAGTAACGACGGTAGTTTTGATTATTTTTTACTATGTAAACGAAATTGAAATCTTTAAAAGGCTGTATCTCGTAAACGATAAGCCCTACGAGGCTGAAAATTCCACAGTGATTAGACGGGAATCGCCTCTTTTTTCGAAGTTTTGACTAGATTTTCATTTTTGCTAATTTAGAAAAATGTTTAAATAGAAGAGTTCTCATTCAAAATTTTAATAACAATCGATTTTTTGTAACGAAGGTTGTTTTGATTATTTTACTATGTAAACGAAATTGAAATCTTTAAAAGGCTGTATCTCGTAAACGATAAGCCCTAGAGGCTGAAATTCAGTGATTAGACGGGGAAACGCTCTTTTTTCGAAGTTTTGACTTAGATTTTCTATTTTTTGCTGAATTTACGAAAAATGCTTTAAATAGAAGTGTTCTATTCAAAATTTTAATAACAATCGTATTTTTTTGTAACAAAGGTAGTTTTGATTATTTTTACTATGTAAACGAAATTGAAATTTAAAAGGCTGTATCTCGTAAACGATAAGCCCTACGAGGCTGAAATTTACAGTGTTTTGACGGAATCGCCTCTTTTTCGAAGTTTTGACCCAAAGGGTTTTCATTTTTTGCTAAAATTTTCGAAAAATGCTTTAAATTGAAAAGTTCTCATTCAAAATTTTAATAACAATCGTATTTTAGTAACGACGTGTTTTATTATTTTTACTATGTAAACGAAATTGAAATTTTAAAAGGCTGTATCTCGTAAACGATAAGCCCTACGAGGCTGAAAATTCACAGTGATTAGACGGGAATCGCCTCTTTTCAGTTTTGACCTAGATTTTCTATTTTTGCTGAATTTACGAAAAAAAGCTTTAAATAGAAGAGTTCTCATTCAAAATTTTAATAAAAAATCGTATTTTTAGTAACGAGGTTGTTTTGATTATTTTTACTATGTAAACAATTGAAATCTTTAAAAGGCCCGTATCTGTAAACGATAACTCAGAGGCTGAAATTTACAGTGATTAGACGGAAAAACGCCCCTTTTTCAAGTTTTGACTTTGGATTTTCTATTTTTGCTGAATTTACGAAAAAAGCTTTTAAATAGAAGAGTTCTCATTCAAAATTTTTAATAACAAACGTATTTTTTTGTAACGACGGTAGTTTTTATTATTTTTTTCTATGTAAAAGAAATTGAATATTTTAAAAGGCTGTATCTCGTTAAACGATAAACCCTACGAGGGCTGAAATTTTCACAGTGATTAGACGGGGAATCGCCCCTTTTTCGGGAAATTTTGACCTAGGATTTTCTTTTTTGCTCAATTTACGAAAAATGCTTTAAATTGAAAAGTTCCTATTCAAAATTTTTAATAACTGTATAAGTTTGGGCGGGAGTTTTGATTATTTTTACTATGTAAAAAGAAATTTAAATTTTAAAAAGGGTGTTTTAAAAAACGATAAACCCTACGGCCCGAAATTTCCACAGTGATTAGACGGGGAAACGCCTCTTTTTCCGAAGTTTTTACCTAGGATTTTCTCATTTTTGCTGAATTTACGAAAAAATGCTTTTTAAAAAGAAAAGTTCCAAATTTAAAATTTTAAAAAAATCGTATTTTTAAATAACGACGGGAGTTTTTTATTATTTTTACTATTAAACGAAATTGAAATCCCTTTTTAAGGGCTGTATCTGTAAACGATAAACCCTACAAGGTGAAATTTCCACAGTGATTAGACGGGGAAACGCCTCTTTTTTGAAGTTTTGACCCGGTTTTCTCATTTTTGCTGAATTTACGAAAAATGCTTTAAATAGAAGGTTCTTTTATTCAAAATTTTAATAAAAACGTATTTTTAGTAACGAAGGTTGTTTTGATTATTTTTACTATTAAAAAAAATTGAAATCTTTAAAAACCCGTATCTCAAACAAAAAAGCCCTACGAGGCTAAAAAATTTCCCAATGATTAACAGGAATCGCCTCTTTTTTTTGAAGTTTTTACCTAAAATTTTTTCATTTTTTGCTGAATTTACGAAAAAATGCTTTAAATGAAAAGTTCTATTCAAAATTTTAATAACAATTTGTATTTTTAGTAACGAAAGGGAGTTTTTATTATTTTTTTCTTATAAAGAAATTTAAATTTTAAAAAGGGTGTATCTCTAAACGATAAGCCCTACAAAACGAAAATTTTCCCCAGTGATTAGACAGGGGAAACGCCTCTTTTTTTGAAGTTTTGACCCAATTTTTTTCATTTTTGCTGAATTTACGAAAAATGCTTTTTTGAAAAGTTCTTTCAAAATTTTTTAAAAACAATCTTTTTTTTAGTAACGAGGTTGTTTTGATTATTTTTACTATTAAACAAGTTTAAATTTTTAAAAAGGGTGTATCTCTAAAAGATAACCCCCGAGGGTGAAAAATTTCCCAAATTGGGGGGGAAACGCCTCTTTTTCCCGAAAATTTGACCTAAGGTTTTCTCATTTTTGCTGAATTTGAAAAAATCCTTTTAAAAAGAAGAGTTCTCATTCAAAATTTTAATAACAATCGTATTTTTTTTGTAACGACGGTAAATTTTTATTATTTTTTCTATGTAAAACAAAAGAAATCCCTTAAAAAGGGTGTATCTCGTAAACGATAAGCCCCACGAATGAAATTTCCACAATTAGACGGGAATCCCTCTTTTTTTTAGGTTTTGACCTAGGATTTTCTCATTTTTTTCCCCGAATTTGGAAAAAACTTTAAATAAAAAATTCTTTCAAAATTTTTTAAAAACAATCGTATTTTTAGTAACGAAATTGTTTTGATTATTTTTTCTTGTAAACAAAAAAGGGGAAAACTTTAAAAACCCGTATCTCAAACGATAAGCCCCACAAGGAAATCTTTAAAAGGCTGTATCTCGTAAACGATAAGCCCATGAGGCCGAAACAATATGACCAGACGAATCGCTCTTTTTCAGTTTTGACTTAGATTTTTCTCATTTTATTGAATTTACGAAAAAATGTTTAGTGAAGAGTTTTGTCTAAAATTTTAATAACACCGAAGTTTTAGTAATGATGTAGTTTTGATTATTTTTACTAGGTAAACGAAATTGAAATCTTTAAAAGGCTATATCTCGTAAACGATAAGCCCTACGAGGCTGAAAAATTCACAGTTATTAGATTTTAGAATCGCCTCTTTTTTCACAGTTTTGACCTAGATTTTCTCATTTATGCTGAATTTACGAAATGCTTTTAAATAGAAGAGTTCTCATTCAAAATTTTAAGAATAACGAAGTTTTAGTAACGACGGTAGTTTTGATTATTTTTTACTATGTAAACGAAATTGAAATCTTTAAAAGGCTGTATCTCGTAAACGATAAGCCCTACGAGGCTGAAATTTCCACAGTGATTAGACGGGAATCGCCTCTTTCTTCGAAGTTTTGACCTAGGATTTTCTCATTTTTTGCTGAATTTACGAAAAAATGCTTTAAATAGAAGAGTTCTCATTCAAAATTTTAATAATAATCGTAGTTTTAGTAACGCCGGTAGTTTTGATTATTTTTTACTATGTAAACGAAATTGAAATCTTTAAAAGGCTGTATCTCGTAAATGATAAGCCTTAATGAGCTGAACTCTTCTTACAGTGATTACGGAACCGCCTTTTCGAAGTTTTGACCTAGGATTTTCTCATATTTTGCTGAATTTACGAAAAAATGCTTTAAATTGAAAAGTTCTCATTCAAAATTTTAATAACAATCGTATTTTTAGTAATGACGGTAGTTTTGATTATTTTTTACTATGTAAACGAAATTGAAAGCTTTAAAAGGCTGTATCTCGTAAACGATAAGCCCTACGAGGCTGGAAATTCCACAGTGATTAGACGGGAATCGCCTCTTTTTTCGAAGTTTTGACCTAGGATTTTCTCATTTAAGGAATTTACGAAAAATGCTTTAAATAGAAGAGTTCTCATTCAAAATTTTAATAACAATCGAAGTTTTAGTAACGAATGGCAGTAGTTTTGATTATTTTTACTATGTAAACGAAATTGAAATTCCTAAAGGCTGTATCTCGTAAACGATAAGCCGCATGAGGCTGAACACAGTGATTGACGGAATCGCTCTCTTTTTCGAAGTTTTGACCTAGGATTTTCTCATTTTTGCCGACTTACGAAAAATACAAATAGAAGAGTTCTCATTCAAATTAATAACAACTGTATTTTTAGTAACGACGGTAGTTTTGATTATTTTTTACTATGTAAAGGAAATTGAAATCTTTAAAAGGCTGTATCTCGTAAACGATAAGCCCTACGAGGCTGAAACAGTGATTAGAAGGGAACGCTCTTTTTCGAAGTTTGACCTAGGGATTTTCTCTATATTTTTTGCCGAATCCTACGAAAAAATGTCAAACAGAAGAGTTCTCATCCAAAACCTTAATAAAAGCCGTATTTTTAGTAACGACGGTAGTTTTGATTATTTTTTACTATGTAAACGAAATTGAAATCTTTAAAAGGCTGTATCTCGTAAACGATGAGCCCTACGAGGCTGAAATTTCCACAGTGATTAGACGGGAATCGCCTCTTTTTTCGAAGTTTTGACCTAGGATTTTCTCATTTTTTGCTGAATTTACGAAAAAATGCTTTAAATTGAAAAGTTCTCATTCAAAATTTTAATAACAATCGTATTTTTAGTAACGACGGTAGTTTTGATTATTTTTTACTATGTAAACGAAATTGAAATCTTTAAAAGGCTGTATCTCGTAAACGATAAGCCCTACGAGGCTGAAAAATTCCACAGTGATTAGACGGGAATCGCCTCTTTTTTCGAAGTTTTGACCTGCATTTTCATTTTTTGCTGAATTTACGATAAATGTTTAAATAGAAGAGTTCATTCAAAATTTTATATCAATCGAATTTAGTAACGACGGTAGTTTTGATTATTTTTTACTATGTAAACGAAATTGAAATCTTTAAAAGGCTGTATCTCGTAAACGATAAGCCCTACGAGGCTGAAATTTTCACAGTGATTAGACGGGAATCGCCTCTTTTTTCGAAGTTTTGACCTAGGATTTTCTCATTTTTTGCTGAATTTACGAAAAAATGCGTTAAATAGAAGAGTTCTCATTCAAAATTTTAATAACAATCGTATTTTTAGTAACGAAGGTTGTTTTGATTATTTTTCACTATGTAAACGAAATTGAAATCATTAAAAGCCTGTATCTCGTAAACGATAAGCCCTACGAGGCTGAAATTTCCACAGTGATTAGACGGGAATCGCCTCTTTTTTCGAAGTTTTGACCTAGGATTTTCTCATTTTTTGCTGAATTTACGAAAAAATGCTTTAAATTGAAAAGTTCTCATTCAAAATTTTAATAACAATCTTATTTTTAGTAACGACGGTAGTTTTGATTATTTTTTACTATGTAAACGAAATTGAAATCTTTAAAAGGCTGTATCTCGTAAACGATATGCTACGAGGCTGAAATTTCCACAGTGATTTGACGGGAATCGCTCTTTTTCGACGTTTTGACTAGGATTTTCATTTTTTGCTGAATTACGAAAAACGCTTTTAAATAGAAGAGTTTCATTCAAAATTTTAATAATAATCGTATTTTTAGTAACGACGTAGTTTTGATTATTTTTTACTATGTAAACGAAATTGAAATCTTTAAAAGGCTGTATCTCGTAAACGATAAGCCCTACATGGCTGAAATTTCCATTATGATTAGACGTGAGCGCTTCTTCGGAAGTTTGGTTTCGGATTTTCATTTTGGTTGAATTTACGAAAAATGCTTTAAATAGAAGAGTCTTTATTCAAATTTTACACAATCGTAGTTTTAGTAACGACGGTAGTTTTGATTATTTTTTACTATGTAAACGAAATTGAAATCTTTAAAAGGCTGTATCTCGTAAACGATAAGCCCTACAAGGCTGAAATTTCCACAGTGATTAGACGGAAATCGCCTCTTTTTTCGAAGTTTTGACCTAGGATTTTCTCATTTTTGCTGAATTTACGAAAAAATGCTTTAAATAGAAGAGTTCTCATTCAAAATTTTAATAACAATCGAAGTTTTAGTAACGACGGTAGTTTTGATTATTTTTTACTATGTAAACGAAATTGAAATCTTTAAAAGGCTGTATCTCGTAAACGATAAGCCCTACGAGTCTGAAATTTCCACAGTGATTAGACGGGAATCGCCTCTTTTTTCGAAGTTTTGACCTAGGATTTTCTCATTTTTTGCTGAATTTACGAAAAAATGCTTTAAATTGAAAAGTTCTCATTCAAAATTTTAATAACAATCGTATTTTTAGTAACGACGGTAGTTTTGATTATTTTTTACTATGTAAACGAAATTGAAATCATTAAAAGGCTGTATCTCGTAAACGATAAGCCCTACGAGGCTGAAATTTCCACAGTGATTAGACGGGAATCGCCTCTTTTTTCGAAGTTTTGACCTAGGATTTTCTATTTTGCTGAATTTACGAATAAAATGCTTTAAATAGAAGAGTTCTATTCAAAATTTTATTAACAATCGAAGTTTTAGTAAACGACGGTAGCTCTTGATTATTTTTACTATGTAAACGAAATTGAAATCTTTAAAAGGCTGTATCCTCGTAAACGATATTCTACGAGGCTGAAAAATTTACAGTGATTAGAGGGGAATCGCCTCTTTTTCGAATTTTTGACCAAAAGTTTTCTCATTTTTGCTGAATTACGAAAAAATTTTAAATGAAAGGTTCTCATTCAAAATTTTAATAACAATCTTTTTTTAGTAACGACGGTAGTTTTGATTATTTTTACTATGTAAACGAAATTGAAATCTTTAAAAAGGCTGTACCCGTAAACGATAACCCTAGGGGGAAATTTCCACAGTGATTAGACGGGAATCGCCTCTTTTTTCAAAGTTTTGACCTAGGTTTTTCTCATTTTTTTGCTGAATTTAGAAAAAATGCTTTAAATAGAAGAGTTCTCATTCAAAATTTTTATAACAATCGTATTTTTAGTAACGACGGTAGTTTTGATTATTTTTACTATGTAAACGAAATTGAAATCTTTAAAAGGCTGTATCTCGTAAACGATAAGCCCTACGAGGCTGAAATTTTCACAGTGATTAGACAGGAATCGCCTCTTTTTTCGAAGTTTTGACCTAGGGTTTTCTCATTTTTTGCTGAATTTACGAAAAAATGCTTTAAATAGAAGAGTTCTCATTCAAAATTTTAATAACAATCGTATTTTAGTAACGACAGTAGTTTTGATTATTTTTACTATGTAAACAAAAGTTGAAATCTTTAAAGGCTGTATCTCGTAAACGATAAGCCCTACGAGGCTGGAAATTTCCACAGTGATTAGACAGGAATCGCCTCTTTTTTCGAAGTTTTGACCTAGGATTTTCTCATTTTTGCTGAATTTACGAAAAAATGCTTTAAATAGAAAAGTTCTCATTCAAAATTTTAATAACAATCGTATTTTTAGTAACGACGGTAGTTTGATTATTTTTACTATGTAAACAAATTGAAATCTTTAAAAGGCTGTATCTCGTAAACGATAAGCCCTACGAGGCTGAAATTTCCACAGTGATTAGACAGGAATCGCCTCTTTTTCGAAGTTTTGACCTAGGTTTTTTCTCTTTTTTTGCTGAATTTAAAAAAAAAATGCTTTAAAAAGAAGAGTTCTCATTAAAATTTTTAATTACAATCGTATTTTTAGTAACATGGTAGTTTTGATTATTTTTACTATGTAAACGAAATTGAAATCTTTAAAGGCTGTATCTCGTAAACGATAAGCCCTACGAGGCTGAAATTTCACAGTGATTAGACAGGAATCGCCTCTTTTTCAGATTTTTGACCTAGAAGTTTTCTCATTTTTGCTGAATTTACGAAAAAATGCTTTAAATAAAAAGAGTTCTCATTCAAATTTTAATAACAATCGTATTTTTAGTAACGACGGTAGTTTTGATTATTTTTACTATGTAAACGAAATTGAAATCTTTAAAAGGCTGTACCCGTAAACGATAAGCCCTACAGGCTGAAATTTCCACAGTGATTAGACAGGAATCGCCTCTTTTTCGAAGTTTTGACCTAGGATTTTCTCATTTTTGCTGAATTTACAAAAAATGCTTTAAATTGAAAGTTCTCATTCAAAATTTTAATAACAATCGTATTTTTAGTAACGACTGTAGTTTTGATTATTTTTACTATGTAAACGAAATTGAAATCTTTAAAAGGCTGTATCTCGTAAACGATAAGCCCTACGAGCTGAAATTTCCAAGTGATTAGACGGGAATCGCCTCTTTTTCGAAGTTTTGACCTAGGATTTTCTCATTTTTGCTAATTATCGAAAAAATGCTTTATTAAATGTTCTATTAAAATTTAATAAAATTTAGCTTTATCGTAAACGAAAAGTCTATTTTGTAACGAAATTTAATGATTAGAGGAATCCGTTTCTTAAACGAAAGCTTTGACTAGGATTTTCATTTCTCGTGAATTAACGAAAAATGCTTTAATTGAAATTCTATTAAAATTTTAATACAATGTTTTTAATTTACGATAAGTTTTATTATTTTGAAATTTAAACAAATTTAAATTAAAAGCTGTATCTGTAACGATAGTCTAGAGGCTGAAATTTCCCAGTGATTAGACGGAATTACTCTTTTTTCGAAACTTTTGACCCTACGATTTCTCAATTTTGCTGAATTTACGAAAAATCTTTTAATAGAAGTTCTGATCAAAATTTTAATAAATTTTTTTAGTAACGACAGTATTTTGATTATTTTTACTATGAAAGAAATTGAAATCTTTAACAAGTCGTATCTTGTAAACGATAAGCCTTACATTTTGAAATTTCACAGAATTAGAATCTGTAATCGCCTTTTTCGAATTTTGACCTAGATTTCTCAATTTTCTGATTACGAAAAGCTTTAAATTGAAGTTCTATTCAAATTTTATAACAATTATTTTGTAACGACGGTAGTTTTGATTGCTTTTACTAGAAATCGAATTGAAATTTTAAAACATGTTTTCGTAAACGAACGGACAGGTTGAATTTTTTACTATTAGACGGAATCGCAATTTTTAAGGTTTTGACTAGATTTCCATTTTGGGCGAATTTAAAAACAGTGATTAAATGGAATACGTTCTCTTTCAAATTTTAATAAAGTTTATTTTTAGTAAACGTATTGATTATTTTAAATATGTAAACAAATTGAAATTTTAAAAGACTGTATCTTAAACGATAAGCCCTAGAGTTGAAATTTTCAGTATTAGACGGAATCGCTCTTTAAAAGAAGTTTTGACCTAGGATTTTAAGCCTTTTGGCTGAATTTACGACAGTGTTTTAAATGAAAGTTCTCTTTCAAAATTTTGAACAATCGTATTTTATAACGACGTAGTTTAAATTATTTTTCTATGAAACGAAATTAAATCTTTCAAAGGCTTTTCGTAAACGATAATCCTAGAGGCGTAGTTAATTTTTACATGATTAGACGGAATCGACTTTTTCAAGTTTTGATCTAGATTTTCGATTTTCCCTGATTTACGAAAAATTTTAACATGAAGAGTTTCATTCGTAATTTTAATCAATCGTTTTAGTAACGACGGTAGTTTTGATTATTTTTTACTATTAAAGAAATGAAATCTTTAAAAGGCTGTATCTCGTAAACGATAATTCCTACGAGGTGAAATTTACAGTGATTATACTGGAATCGTCTTTCAATTTAAACTTTAGAATTTTCTGATTTTGTGAATTAAGCAAAGTGCTTTAAATAAAGTTTCTCATTCAAAATGTAATCCATCTT
Organism: Teleogryllus oceanicus; assembly: GCA_964035755.1. NCBI lineage: Eukaryota > Metazoa > Arthropoda > Insecta > Orthoptera > Gryllidae > Teleogryllus > Teleogryllus oceanicus. Next base: position 174,356,351 of record CAXIVR010000002.1, read on the forward strand.
TTTTAGTAACACTGTAGTTTTTCATTTTTACTATGTAACGAAATAAATCTTTAAAAAGGCTGTATTCTAAATATAACCTACAGTGAATTTTAGTGATAGACGGTATCGCTCTTTTTTCTGAAGTTTTGAAGATTTTAAGTTTTTCTGTTAACGAAAACTTTTTTAAATAGAAGATTTCTCATTGAAAATTTTAACAGAATCGCCTATTTTTAAGAAACCGAGGTAGTTTTGATTTTTTTAATTAACGAAAAAATGTTTAAATGTATCTGTTAACATTAAATTTTAGAGGCTAAATTTTAGTGATAGACGGGAATCGCTTTTTTTTCTATAGTTGACTAGAGATTTTCTCTTTATGCTGTATTTAAAAATGCTTTAACCGACAGTTCTGAAAATTTTAATACATGAAGTTTAGTAACGACGTTTTTGATTATTTTTACTATAAACGAATTCGAAATCTTTAGTAATTACGAAAATGATAACCCTAGAGGCTATAATTTTAATAAGACGAATTCTTTATTAACAGAAGTTTTGATTAGATTTTCTATTGTGAATTACGAAAAATGCTTTAAATAGAAGAGTTTATTCAAATTTAATAACAACGTATTTTAGTACGACGGTAGTTTCATTTTTTTACTATGAACGAATTTGAAATCTAAAATGCTGTATCTGTGAACTTAAACGCCCTACGGGCTTAAATTTCCACAGTGATTAGACTGAATGCCTCTTTTCAAGTTTTGACCAGGATTTTTATTTTTTGCTAAATTATACGAAATGCTTTAAATAAAAGTGTATTCAATTTAAAAAATCATTTAGTAACGAGGTTTTTGATTATTAGTACTATGTAAACTATTTGAAATTTTGACAAGTGTATTCGTAAACATTAGCCCTTACGAGGCTGAAATTTCCACAGGATTGAACGAATGCTCTTTTTTCGAAGTTTTGATACACGATTTTCTATTTTTGCTGAATTTACGAAAAATGCTAAATAGAAATTCTTTCAAAATTTTAATAACGATCAAGTCCTAAGGCTGAAGTTTTCGAATTTTTACATGAACGAAATTTTAATTTTAAAGCTGTTTTCTCAATTTTGCTGAATTACGAAAAAATGCATTATAGAAGGAAGTTCTCATTAAATTTTATAACAATCGATTTTAGTAACGTAGTTTTGATTATTTTTACTATGTAAATTCTATTCAAAATTTTAAGGCATGTATTTAAAGAAGAGGCTTGATTTTTACTATAGTAAGAAATCGCCTCTTTTTCAAAGTTTTGACCTAGTTTCATTTAGCTGAAATTTCGAAAAATGCTTTAAATTGAAAGTTCTCATTCAAAATTTTAATAATTTCATTTTTAATTTACGAAGAGTTTTATTATATTTTCATTCAAAATTTAAATAATCAAGTTTGTATCTCGGTAAACTGATAACCCTACATGAAATTTCCAAGTGATTAGACAAGGAATCTCTTTTTAACGATTTGACTCAGGATTTTCTTTTTTGCTGAATTTACGAAAAATGCTTTAAATTGAAAAGTTCTCATTCAAAATTTTAATAACAATTTTTTTTAGTAACGACTATTTTTGATTTTTTTTTACTATGTAAAGAAATTGAAATTTTTAAAAGGCTGTATCTCTTAAACGATAAGCCCTACGATGAAATTTACAGTGATTAGACGGGAATCGCCTTTTTTCGGTTTTGCCCTGGGATTTTCTTTTTTCGAATTTAAAAAATGCTTTAAATAGAAGAGTTCTCATTCAAAATTTTAATAAAATCTATTTTTAGTAACGACGGTTTTGATTTTTTTTTACTATGTAAACAAATTGATATCTTTAAAAGGCTGTATCTCAAACGATAACCCCTGAGGCAAAAACCAGTGATAGGGAATCGCCTTTTTCGAAGATTTGACCAGGATTTTTCTTTTTTGCTGAATTTACGAAAAATGCTTTAAATAGAAGAGTTTATTAAAAATTTTTAATAACAATCATTTTTAGTAACGACGGTAGTTTTGATTTTTTTTTACTTGTAAAGGGAATTGAAATTTTTAAAAGGCTGTATCTCGTAAACGAAAACCCCCAGAGGCTAAATTTTACAGTGATAGAGGGAATCGCCTTTTTTTTGGAAGTTTTGACCTGGGTTTTTCTCTTTTTTTGTTGAATTTACGAAAAATTGTTTTAAATAGAAGAGTTCTCATTAAAAATTTTTAATAACAATCAATTTTTTATCGACGGTAGTTTTGATTATTTTTTACTTTTAAACAAATTGAAATCTTTAAAATTATCCGAAAACGATAAGCCCTCGAGGCTGAAATTTCCACAGTGATTAGACGGGAATCCCCTTTTTTTTCAAGTTTTGCCCTTGGATTTTCTTTTTTGCTGAATTTACGAAAAATGCTTTAAAAAAAAGTTCTCATTCAAAATTTTAATAAAATCTTTTTTTTAGTAACGACGGTAGTTTTGTTTTTTTTTTATTATGTAAACGAAATTGAAATTTTTAAAAAGGGCTGTATCTCGTAAACGATAAGCCCTACGAGGCTGAAATTTTACAGTGTTTAGACGGGAATCGCTCTTTTTTCGAAGTTTTGCCCTAGATTTTCTCATTTTTGCTGAATTTACGAAAAATGCTTTAAATTTGAAAAGTTTCATTCAAAATTTTAATAACAATCGTATTTTTAGTAACGACGGTAGTTTTGATTAGTTTTTACTATGTAAACGAAATTGAAATCTTTAAAAGGCTGTATCTCGTAAACGATAAGCCCTACGAGGCTAAAAATTCCACAGTGATAGACGGGAATCGCCTCTTTTTTCGAAGTTTTGCCCTAGGATTTTCTTTTTTTGCTGAATTTACGAAAAATGCTTTAAATAGAAGAGTTCTCATTCAAAATTTTAATAACAATCGAATTTTAGTAACGACGGTAGTTTTGATTATTTTTTACTATGTAAACGAAATTGAAATCTTTAAAGGCTGTATCTGTAAACGATAAGCCCTACGAGGCTGAAAATTACAGTGATTAGACGGGAATCGCCTCTTTTTTCGAAGTTTTGCCCTTGGATTTTCGTTTTTTTTGCTGAATTTACAAAAAAATGTTTTAAAATTTGAAAAGTTCTCATTCAAAATTTTAATAACAATCGAATTTTTAGTAACGACGGTAGTTTTGATTATTTTTACTATGTAAACGAAATTGAAATCTTTCAAAGGCTGTATCTCGTAAACGATAAGCCCAGAGGCTGAAAATTCCACAGTGATTAGACGGGAATCGCTCTTTTTTTTCAAGGTTTTGACCTAGGATTTTCTCATTTTTGCTGAATTTACGAAAAATGTTTTAAAATTTGAAAAGTTCTCATTCAAAATTTTAATAACAATCGTTTTAGTAACGACGGTAGTTTTGATTTTTTTTACTATGTAAACGAAATTGAAATCTTTCAAAGGCTGTATCTCGTAAACATAAGCCCTACGAGGTTTAAAATTTCCACAGTGATTAGACGGGAATCGCCTTTTTTTCAAAGGTTTTGACTTAGGATTTTCTCATTTTTGCTGAATTTACGAAAAATGCTTTAAATGAAAAGTTCTCATTCAAAATTTTAATAACAATCGAATTTTAGTAACGACGGTAGTTTTGATTATTTTTACTATGTAAACGAAATTGAAATCTTAAAAGGCTGTATCTTTAAACCATAACCCCGAGGTTTGAAATTTCCACAGTGATTAGACGGGAATCGCCTCTTTTCGAAGTTTTTGACAGATTTTCTCATTTTTTGCTGAATTTACGAAAATGTTTTAAAATTTGAAAGTTCTCATTCAAAATTTTAATAACAATCGTATTTTTAGTAACGACGGTAGTTTTGATTATTTTTTACTATGTAAACGAAATTGAAATCTTTAAAAGGCTGTATCTCTTAAACGATAAGCCCTACGAGGCTGAAATTTCCACAGTGATTAGACGGGATCCCCTCTTTTCGAAGTTTTGACCTAGGATTTTCTATTTTTGCTGAATTTACAAAAAAATGCTTTAAATAGAAGAGTTCTATTCAAAATTTTAATAACAATCGAAGTTTTAGTAACGACGGTAGTTTTGATTATTTTTTACTATGTAAACGAAATTGATATCTTTAAAAGGCTGTATCTCGTAAACGATAAGCCCTACGAGGCTGAAATTTCCACAGTGATAGACGGAATCGCTTCTTTTTTCGAAGTTTTGACTTAGGATTTTCTATTTTTGCTGAATTTACGAAAAATGCTTTAAATAGAAGAGTTCTCATTAAAAATTTTTAATAACAATTGTTTTTTTTATTAACGACGGTATTTTTTTTTTTTTTTTTTTTTTTTTAAAAAAAAAAAAAAAAAAAAAATAGACGGAATCCCCTTTTTCGAAGTTTTGACCTGGGGATTTTCATTTTTTGCTGAATTTACAAAAAAATGCTTTAAATAAAGAGTTCTATTCAAAATTTTAATAACAACGATTTTTGAACGACGGTAGTTTTGATTTTTTTTTACTTTTAAACAAAATTGAAATTTTTAAAAGGCTGTATCTCTAAACGATAAGCCCAGATAAAATTTCCACAGTGTTTAGACGGGAATCCCCTTTTTTTTCAGTTTTGACCAGGATTTTCTCATTTTTGCTGAATTTAAAAAATGTTTTAAATGAAAGTTCTCATTAAAAATTTTTAAATAAAATGATTTTTAGTAACGACGGTAGTTTTGATTATTTTTTACTATAAACGAAATTGAAATCTTTAAAAGGCTGTTTTCCGTAAACGAAAACCCCCTACGAGGCTGAAATTTCCCCGGTTTAGACGGGAATGCTCTTTTTCAAGTTTTGACCTAGGATTTTCTTTTTTTTTGCTGAATTTACGAAAAATGCTTTAAATTGAAAAGTTCTCATTAAAAAATTTTAATAACAATCGTATTTTTAGTAACGACGGTATTTTTGATTATTTTTTACTATGTAAACGAAATTGAAATCTTTAAAGGCTGTATCTCTTAAACGATAAGCCCTACGGGCTGAAATTTCCACAGTGATTAACGGAATCGCCTCTTTTTCGAATTTTGCCCTAGGATTTTCTCATTTTTGCTGAATTTACAAAAAAATGCTTTAAATAGAAAGTTCTCATTAAAAATTTTAATAACAATCGTATTTTTAGAACGACGGTAGTTTTGATTATTTTTACTATGTAAACGAAATTGATATCTTTAAAGGCTGTATCTCGTAAACGAAAAAGCCCTACAGGCTGAAATTTCCACAGTGATAGACAGAATCGCCTCTTTTTCGAAGTTTTGACCAAAGGTTTTCTCTTTTTTGCTGAATTTACGAAAAAATGCTTTAAATTGAAGAGTTCTCATTCAAAATTTTAATAACAATCGTATTTTTAGTAACGACGGTAGTTTTGATTATTTTTTACTATATAAACGAAATTGAAATCTTTAAAGGGCTGTATCTCGTAAACGATAAGCCCGACGAGGCTGAAATTTCACAGTGATTAGACAGGAATCGCCTCTTTTTCGAGTTTTGACCTAGGATTTTCTCATTTTTGCTGAATTTACGAAAATGCTTTAAATGAAGAGTTCTCATTCAAAATTTTAATAACAATCGTATTTTTAGTAACGACGGTAGTTTTGATTTTTTTACTATGTAAACGAAATTGAAATCTTTAAAGGCTGTATCTGTAAACGATAAGCCCTACAGGCTGAAATTTCCCAGTGATTAGACGGGAATCGCCTCTTTTTCGAAGTTTTGACCTAGGATTTTCTCATTTTTGCTGAATTTACGAAAAATGCTTTAAATAGAAGAGTTCTCATTCAAAATTTTAATAACAATCGTATTTAGTAACGACGGTAGTTTTGATTATTTTTACTATGTAAACGAAATTGAAATCTTAAAAGGCTGTTCTGTAAACGATAAGCCCTACGAGGCTGAAATTCCACAGTGATTAGACGGGAATCGCCTCTTTTTCGAAGTTTTGACCTAGGATTTTCATTTTTGCTAATTTGAAAAAATGCTTTAAATAGAAGAGTTCTCATTCAAAATTTTAATAACAATCGTATTTTTAGTAACGACGGTAGTTTTGATTATTTTTTACTATGTAAACGAAATTGAAATCTTTAAAAGGCTGTATCTTAAACGATAAGCCCTACGAGGCTGAAATTTCCACAGTGATTAGACGGGAATCGCCTCTTTTTTCGAAGTTTGACCTAGGATTTTCTCATTTTTTGCTGAATTTACGAAAAAATGCTTTAAATAGAGAGTTCTCATTCAAAATTTTAATAACAATCGTATTTTTAGTAACGACGGTAGTTTTGATTATTTTTTACTATGTAAACGAAATTGAAATCTTTAAAGGCTGTATCTCGTAAACGATAAGCCCTACGAGGCTGAAATTTCGCAGTGATTAGACGGGAATCGCCTCTTTTTTCGAAGTTTTGACCTAGGATTTTCTCATTTTTTGCTGAATTTACGAAAAAATGCTTTAAATAGAAGAGTTCTCATTCAAAATTTTAATAACAATCGTATTTTTAGTAACAACGGTAGTATTGATTATTTTACTATGTAAACGAAATTGAAATCTTTAAAGGCTGTATCTCAAACGATAAGCCCTACGAGGCTGAAATTTCCACAGTGATTAGACAGGGAATCGCCTCTTTTTTCGAAGTTTTGACCTAGAATTTTCTCATTTTTTGCTGAATTTACGAAAAAATGCTTTAAATAGAAGAGTTCTCATTCAAAATTTTAATAACAATCGTATTTTTAGTAACGACGGTAGTTTTGATTTTTTTTTACTACGTAAACGAAATTGAAATCTTTAAAAGGCTGTATCTCGTAAACGATAAGCCCTACGAGGCTGAAATTTCCACAGTGATTAGACGGAATCGCCTCTTTTTTCGAAGTTTTGACCTAGGATTTTCTCATTTTTTGCTGAATTTACAAAAAAATGCTTTAAATAGAAGAGTTCTCATTCAAAATTTTAATAACAATCGTATTTTTAGTAACGACGGTAGTTTTGATTATTTTTTACTATGTAAACGAAATTGAAATCTTTAAAAGGCTGTATCTCGTAAACGATAAGCCCTACGAGGCTGAAATTTCCACAGTGATTAGACGGAATCGCTTCTTTTTTCGAAGTTTTGACCTAGGATTTTCTCATTTTTTGCTGAATTTACGAAAAAATGCTTTAAATGAAATTCTCATTCAAAATTTTAATACAATCGTATTTTTAGTAACGACGGTATTTTGATTATTTTTTACTATGTAAACGAAATTGAAATCTTTAAAAGGCTGTATCTCGTAAACGATAAGCCCTACGAGGCTGAAATTTCACAGTGATTGACGGAATCGTTTTTCGAAGTTTTGACCTAGGATTTTCTATTTTTTGCTGAATTTAGAAAAAATTTTTAATTGAAAACTTCTATTCATAATTTTAATAACAATCGTATTTTTAGTAACGACGGTAGTTTTGATTATTTTTTACTATGTAAACGAAATTGAAATCTTTAAAAGGTTGTATCTCGTAAACGATAAGCCCTACGAGGCTAAAATTCCACAGTGATTAGACGGGAATCGCCTCTTTTTTCGAAGTTTTGACCTAGGATTTTCTCATTTTTTGCTGAATTTACGAAAAAATGCTTTAAATAGAAGAGTTCTCATTCAAAATTTTAATAACAATCGTATTTTTAGTAACGAAGGTTGTATTGATTATTTTTTACTATGTAAACGAAATTGAAATCTTTAAAAGCCTGTATCTCGTAAACGATAAGCTCTACGAGGCTGAAATTTCCACAGTGATTAGACGGGAATCGCCTCTTTTTCGAGTTTTGACAGGTTTTCTCATTTTTTGCTGAATTTACAAAAAAATGCTTTAAATAGAAGAGTTCTATTCAAAATTTTAATAACAACCGTATTTTTAGTAACGACGGTAGTTTTGATTATTTTTTACTATGTAAACGAAATTGAAATCTTTAAAAGGCTGTATCTCGTAAACGATAAGCGACGGGAATCCCTCTTTTTCGAAGTTTTGACTTAGATTTTCTATTTTTGCTGAATTTACAAAAATGCTTTAAATAGAAGAGTTCTCATTCAAAATTTTAATAACAATCGTATTTTTAGTAACGACGGTAGTTTTGATTATTTTTTACTATGTAAACGAAATTGAAATCTTTAAAAGGCTGTATCTCGTAAACGATAAGCCCTACGAGGCTGAAATTCCACAGTGATTAGACGGGAATCGCCTTTTTTCGAAGTTTTGACTTAGGATTTTCTCATTTTTTGCTGAATTTACGAAAAATGCTTTAAATTGAAAGTTCTATTCAAAATTTTAATAACAACCGATTTTTTAGTAACAGACGGTAGTTTTGATTATTTTTTACTATGTAAACGAAATTGAAATCTTTAAAAGGCTGTATCTCGTAAACGATAAGCCCTACGAGGCTGAAATTTCCACAGTGATTAGACGGGAATCGCCTGTTTTTTTGAAGTTTGGACCTAGGATTTTCTCATTTTTTGCTGAATTTACGACAAAATGCTTTAAATAGAAGAGTTTCATTCAAAATTTAATATCAATCGTTTTTTAGTAACGACGGTAGTTTTGATTATTTTTTACTATGTAAACGAAATTGAAATCTTTAAAAGGCTGTATCTCGTAAACGATAAGCCCTACGAGGCTAAATTTCACAGTGATTAGACGGAATCGCCTCTTTTTCGAAGTTTTGACCTAGGATTTTCTCATTTTTGCTGAATTTACGAAAAAATGCTTTAAATAGAAGAGTTCTCATTCAAAATTTTAATAACAATCGTATTTTTAGTAACGACGGTAGTTTTGATTTTTTTTTACTATGTAAACGAAATTGAAATCTTTAAAAGGCTGTATCTCGTAAACGATAAGCCCTACGAGGCTGAAATTTCCACAGTGATTAGACGGGAATCGCCTCTTTTTTCGAAGTTTTGACCTAGGATTTTCTCATTTTTGCTGAATTTACGAAAAAATGCTTTAAATAGAAGAGTTCTCATTCAAAATTTTAATAACAATCGTATTTTTTAGTAACGACGGTAGTTTTGATTATTTTTTACTATGTAAACGAAATTGAAATCTTTAAGAGGCTGTATCTCGTATACGATAAGCCCTACGAGGCTGAAATTTCCACATGATTAGACGGGAATCGCCTCTTTTTCGAAGTTTTGACCTAGGATTTTCTCATTTTTGCTGAATTTACGAAAAATGCTTTAAATAGAAGAGTTCTATTCAAAATTTAATAACAACTCGTTTTTAGTAACGACGGTAGTTTGATTATTTTTACTATGTAAACGAAATTGAAATCTTTAAAAGGCTGTATCTCGTAAACGATAAGCCCTACGAGGCTGAAATTTCCACAGTGATTAGACGGAATCGCCTCTTTTTCGAAGTTTTGACCTAGGATTTTCTCATTTTTGCTGAATTTACGAAAAAATGCTTTAAATAGAAGAGTTCTCATTCAAAATTTTAATAACAATCGTATTTTTAGTAACGACGGTAGTTTTGATTATTTTTACTATGTAAACGAAATTGAAATCTTTAAAAGGCTGTATCTCGTAAACGATAAGCCCTACGAGGCTGAAATTTCCACAGTGATTAGACGGAATCGCCTCTTTTTCGAAGTTTTGACCTAGGATTTTCTAATTTTTGCTGAATTTACGAATAAATGCTTTAAATAGAAGAGTTCTCATTCAAAATTTTAATAACAATCGAAGTTTTAGTAACGACGGTAGTTTTGATTATTTTTACTATGTAAACGAAATTGAAATCTTTAAAGGCTGTATCTCGTAAACGATAAGCCCTACGAGGCTGAAATTTCCACAGTGATTAGACGGGAATCGCCTCTTTTTTCGAAGTTTTGACCTAGGATTTTCTCATTTTTTGCTGAATTTACGAAAAATGCTTTAAATGAAAAGTTCTCATTCAAAATTTTAATAACAACCGTATTTTTAGTAACGACGGTAGTTTTGATTATTTTTTACTATGTAAACGAAATTGAAATCTTTAAAAGGCTGTATCTCGTAAACGATAAGCCCTACGAGGCTGAAATTTCCACAGTGATTAGACGGGAATCGCTCTTTTTTCGAAGTTTTGCCCTAGATTTTCTCATTTTTGCTGAATTTACGAAAAATGCTTTAAATAGAAGAGTTCTCATTCAAAATTTTAATAACAATCGTATTTTTAGTAACGACGGTAGTTTTGATTATTTTTTACTATGTAAACGAAATTGAAATCTTTAAAAGGCTGTATCTCGTAAACGATAAGCCCTACGAGGCTGAAATTTCCACAGTGATTAGACAGGAATCGCCTCTTTTTTCGAAGTTTTGACCTAGGATTTTCTCATTTTTTGCTGAATTTACGAAAAAATGCTTTAAATAGAAGAGTTCTCATTCAAAATTTTAATAACAATCGTATTTTTAGTAACGACGGTAGTTTTGATTATTTTTACTATGTAAACGAAATTGAAATCTTTAAAGGCTGTATCTCGTAAACGATAAGCCCTACGAGGCTGAAATTTCCACAGTGATTAGACAGGAATCCTCTTTTTCGAAGTTTTGACCTAGGATTTTCTCATTTTTGCTGAATTTACGAATAAATGCTTTAAATAGAAGAGTTCTCATTCAAAATTTTAATAACAATCGTATTTTTAGTAACGACGGTAGTTTTGATTATTTTTTACTATGTAAACGAAATTGAAATCTTTAAAAGGCTGTATCTCGTAAACGATAAGCCCTACGAGGCTGAAATTTCCACAGTGATTAGACGGGAATCGCCTTTTTTCGAAGTTTTGACCTAGGATTTTCTCATTTTTTGCTGAATTTACGAAAAAATGCTTTAAATAGAAAGTTCCATTCAAAATTTAATACAATCGTTTTTAGTAACGACGGTAGTTTTGATTATTTTTACTATGTAAACGAAATTGAAATCTTTAAAGGCTGTATCTCGTAAACGATAAGCCCTACAGCTGAAATTCACAGTGATTGACGGAATCGCTCTTTTTGAAGTTTTGACCTAGGATTTTCTCATTTTGCTGAATTTACGAAAAAATGCTTTAAATGAAGAGTTCTCATTAAATTTTAATAACAATCATTTTAGTAACGACGTAGTTTTGATTATTTTTACTATGTAAACGATGAAATTTTAAAGGCTGTATCTCGTAAACGATAGCCCTACGAGTAATTCACAGTGATTAGACGGAATCGCCTCTTTTTCAAGTTTTGACTAGATTTTCTTTTTTGCTGAATTTACGAAAATGCTTTAAATTAAAAGTTCTCATTAAAATTTTAATAACAATCTAATTTTAGTAACAGGTAGTTTTGATTATTTTTACTATGTAAAGCAAATTGAAATCTTTAAAAGCTTATCTCTAAACGATAAGCCCTACGAGGCTGAAATTTCCACAGTGATTAGACAGGAATCGCCAGTTTTTCGAAGTTTTGACTAGGATTTTCTATTTTTGCTGAATTTACGAAAAATGCTTTAAATAGAAAGTTCTCATTCAAAATTTTAATAACAATCGTATTTTAGTAACGACGGTAGTTTTGATTATTTTTTACTATGTAAACGAAATTGAAATCTTTAAAAGGCTGTATCTCGTAAACGATAAGCCCTACGAGGCTGAAATTTCCACAGTGATTAGACAGGAATCGCCTCTTTTTTCAGAAAGTTTTGACCTAGGATTTTCTCATTTTTGCTAATTTACGAAAAAATGCTTTAAATAGAAAAGTTCTCATTCAAAATTTTAATAACAATCGGTTTTATGTAACGACGGTAGTTTTGATTATTTTTACTATGTAAACGAAAGTGAAATCTTTAAAGGCTGTATCTCGTAAACGATAAGCCCTACGAGGCTGAAATTTCCACAGTGATTAGACAGGAATCGCCTCTTTTTCGAAGTTTTGACCTAGGATTTTCTCATTTTTTGCTGAATTTACGAAAAAATGCTTTAAATAGAAGAGTTCTCATTCAAAATTTTAATAACAACCGTATTTTTAGTAACGACAGTAGTGTTGATTATTTTTACTATGTAAACGAAATTGAAATCTTTAAAGGCTGTATCTCGTAAACGATAAGCCCTACGAGGCTAAATTTCACAGTGATTAGACGAATCGCCTCTTTCTTCGAAGTTTTGACCTAGGATTTTCTCATTTTTGCTGAATTTACGAAAAAATGCTTTAAATAGAAGAGTTCTCATTCAAAATTTTAATAACAACCGTATTTTTAGTAACGACGGTAGTTTTGATTATTTTTTACTATGTAAACGAAATTGAAATCTTTAAAAGGCTGTATCTCGTAAACGATAAGCCCTACGAGGCTGAAATTTCCACAGTGATTAGACTACGAAAAAATGCTTTAAATAGAAGAGTTCTCATTCAAAATTTTAATAACAACCGTATTTTTAGTAACGACGTAGTTTTGATTATTTTTTACTATGTAAACGAAATTGAAATCTTTAAAAGGCTGTATCTCGTAAACGATAAGCCCTACGAGGCTAAATTTCCACAGTGATTAGACGGGAATCGCCTTTTTTCGAAGTTTTGACCTAGGATTTTCTTTTTGCTGAATTTACGAAAAATGCTTTAAATAGAAGAGTTCTGATTCAAAATTTTAATAACAATCGTATTTTAGTAACGACGGTAGTTTTGATTATTTTTACTATGTAAACGAAATGAAATTTTAAAAGGCTGTATCTCGTAAACGATAAGCCCTACGAGGCTGAAATTTCACAGTAATTTGACGGAATCGCCTCTTTTTCGAAGTTTTGACCAGGATTTTCATTTTTTGCTGAATTTACGAAAAATGCTTAAATTGAAAAGTTTCATTCAAAATTTTAAAAAAATCGTATTTTTAGTAACGACGGTAGTTTTGATTATTTTTTACTATGTAAACGAAATTGAAATATTTAAAGGCTGTATCTCATAACGATAAGCTCACGAGGCTGAAAACCACAGGATTAGACGGGAATCGCTCTTTTTTCGAAGTTTTGACCTAGGATTTTCTATTTTTGCTGAATTTACGATAAAATGCTTTAAATAGAAGAGTTCTGATTCAAAATTTTAATAATAATCGAATTTTAGTAACGACGGTAGTTTTGATTATTTTTACATGTAAACAAATTGAAATCTTTAAGGCTGTATCTCGTAAACGATAAGCCCTACGAGGCTGAAATTTTCACAGGATTAGACGGAATCGCTTTTTTCGAAGTTTGACCTAGGATTTTCTATTTTTTTTTTTTTTTTTTTTTTTTTTTTTTTTTTTTTTTTTTTTTTTTTTTTTTTTTTTTTTTTTTTTTTTTTCTATTTTTTTTTTTTTCTATTTTTTTTTTTTTTTTTTTTTTTTTTTTTTTTTTTTTTTTTTTTTTTTTTTTTTTTTTTTTTTTTTTTTTTTTTTTTTTTTTTTTTTTTTTTTTTTTTTTTTTTTTTTTTTTTTTTTTTTTTTTTTTTTTTTTTTTTTTTTTTTTTTTTTTTTTTTTTTTTTTTTTTTTTTTTTTTTTTTTTTTTTTTTTTTTTTTTTTTTTTTTTTTTTTTTTTTTTTTTTTTTTTTTTTTTTTTTTTTTTTTTTTTTTTGTGAGATTTTGAATTTTATAGAAAGATTAAATTTAAAACGTATTAAACGAAGTTTGATATTTACATGTAACGAATGTTTTTTGGTCTTACCTAGTTTCATCTAAATTTAATGTTAGAAGATCTCTTCAATTTATTACTCAGTTTTATACACATTTGATTAATTTTAATAGAACAATTTAAATTTTAAATCTGTATTGTAAACTGAGGTTAGTAAATTTCATATATACTGAATCTTTTCGAATTTAACTTGAATTTTTTATTGGTTAGAAATCTTAAATAGAGAGTTATTAAATTTTTAATTTAGTTAGAAAGTATTTTGATTTTTTAATTTGAAACAATTTAAATTAAGGTTATCTCGAAATTAATACATGTATTTAGAAAAGACGGAATGTTTTTTAATTTAAATTTTCATTTTTGCTGATTCGAAAAAAGCCAAAAGAGGTCTATTCAAAGAATAACAATCGTTTTTTTGAAGGTTTTATATTTTTTATTGCGAATTGAAAATTTAAAAGGATTCTAAAATAAACAACGAATTTTAATGATGGGGAATTTTTTTCGAAATTGATAAATTTAAATTTGCTGAATTACGAAACGCTTTAAGTGATTCCATAAATTAACAATCGTTTTTGAAGACTAGTTTTTATTTTCTATTAAACAATTTAAATTTAATGGTTATTCAAATTAAGCTACACTGAATTACAGTAGACGGATTTTTTAATTTAACAATTTAATTTTTGCTGTTTCGAACAAACCCTTAATGAAATTCCACAATTAACAATCGTTTTTTTCGAAGTTTATGATTATTTTTTACTATTAACGAAAAATCTTTAAAAGGGTATCTCTACATAATTTAATAAATCATTTTAGAGAAGTTTTTTATTTTACTAGAATTAATTTTGCTGATTCGAAAAAGCTTAAGAGAGTCATCAAATTTTAATACAATGCTTTTTTCGATAGTTTTGATTATTTTATTTTCGAATTAACAAAAGTTTAAATGAAAGTTACCTAATTTAATCACGTTTTTAGAAACGTTTTTATTTTATTAAAATTAATTTGCTGATTAAAGAAAACTAATGAAATTCCATAATTTAAAAAATCGTTTTTTATTTTGACGGTAGTTTTCTATTTTTTATATGTAAAGAAATTAAATTAAAGTTTATCAAAATTTATAAAATTCATATAGACGGATCCTTTTTTATTTAACGAATTAATTTTATTGATTTAAAAAGCTTAATGAGGTAAATTCAATTTAATAATCGTTTTTGAAGGTTGATTGATTATTTTTCTATTAACGAAAAACTTTAAAAGGTTCTCAAATAATAAAGTAATTTAGTAAGAGGTGCTTTTTTTCATTTTAAATAGATTTTAAATTTTCTGTAACGAAATGCTAAGGAAATTTCATAAATTAAACTCTTTTCATTTTGACTAGTTTTATTATTTTTCTATTAACGAAAAATCTTTAAAAGGGTATCTCAAACAAACTTAGGGCAACCCGTATTTTTAAGCTTTTTGAATTTTACTAGACAATTTGAATTTTAAAATGTTAAAGAAAGTTTCCAAATTTAATAATCGGATTTTTTTGGAGTTTTGATATTTTTATGTGATTGAATTTTAAAAGCTATCTTAAAGATAGTCCAAATAAATCGTATTTAGAACGCTTTTTTAATTTTTTACAGATTAATTTTGCTGATTTAAAAAAGCTTAATGAAATTTCCATAATTTTAACTATTTTTATTTTGACGGTAGTTTTTATTTTTACTTTTTAAACGAAATGCAATTTAAAAGTTATTCATAAATTTAAAACTCGACTAAATCGTATTGGGATATTTTTCAGTTGACTAATTATTTGTAATTACATAAAGCTTAAATAGAGCTAATTCAATTTAATAACAATCATTTTTATTTTGACGTAGTTTTTTATTTTTCTAACTAAATCTTTAAAAGGAGTCAATTAAGAATTTAGTAGACGGAGTTTGATTTTAGAAATTGATTTACTTAAAAAACTAG
>CAXIVR010000002.1:174372019-174384764 GCA_964035755.1 Teleogryllus oceanicus
GGAATCGCCTCTTTTCGAAGTTTTGACCTAGATTTTCTCATTTTTTGCTGAATTTTATGAAAAATTGTTTTTCAAGAAGATCAACGAATCCAAATGTAATTGCTAATCGTGGTTAATATTTAGCAACGACGGCATTTTGATTATTTACTATAAACGAAATTGAAAATCTTTAAATGACTGTATCTCGTAAACTATGAGTCTTACGAGGCTGAAAATTTCATAGTAAATATACAGGAATGGTTTCTCTTTTCGAAGTTTTGACCTAGGACTTTCTAATTTTTACATGAAGTTAATGAAAACGCGATAAATAGAAGAGCTTTACTTTCAGAATTTAATTACAATCGTATTTTTTTAACGAAGGTAGTTTTACATGATTACTACTATAAACGAAATTGAAATCTTATATGGCTCTCTATCTCGTAAACTATAAGCCCTACGAGAAGCCGGAATTTCCATAGTGAAGAGACAGGAATCGCCTCTTTTTCGGAAGTTTTGACCTAGGATTTTTCTATTTTTTTACGGAATTTACGAAATGTTTTAATAGAAGAGTTTTATTCAAATTTAATTATAAATGTATTTTTAGTAACAATGGTAGTTTTAATTATTTTTTCCTGTATGTAAACGAAATTGAAATCTTTAAATGGGTGTATCTGTAAACTATAAGCCCTACGTGGCTGAAATTTCCAGCCGAATTGTCGGGAATCGCCTTTTTTCGACGTTTTGACCTACGATTTTCATTTTTGCTGATATTATGAAAAATGCTTGAAAATAGAAGAGTTCTCATTCAAAATTTTAATTGATATAACCGTATTTTAGTAACGACGGTAGTTTTGATTATTTTTTCCCATGTAAACGGAAATTCCTGAAAAATTTAATGGCTGTATCTTCGTAATCTAAAACCTCACGAGGCTGAAATTTCATAGTGAATAGTCGAAGCGCTCTTTTTTCGAAGTTTCACCCAGGATTTTCATTTTGCCGAATTTACGAAAATTGTTTGAGTAGAAGAGTTCTCATTCAAAATTAAATACAATCGTATTTTTTTAGTAACGACGGTAGCTTTTGATATTTGTTTACTGCGTAAATGAAAATTGAAATTTCAAATGGCTGTATTCAGTAATCTATAAGCCCTACGAAAGCTGAAATTTTCATAGAATAGATGGGAATCATTTCTTTTTTCAGTTTTGACCTATTGATTTTCTCATTTTTTTCTGAATTTAATAAAAATTGCCTAAATAGAAGAGTCTCATTCAAAATTTAATTACAACCCATTTTTAGTAACGGCGGTAGTTTTGATTATTTTAACTGTAAATGAATCAAATTTTTAAATGGCTGTGTATCTCGTAATCTATGTTCTACGAGTTTGAAAATTTCCATTGTGAATAGAAGAAATTCGCCTGTTTTTTCGATGATTTGACCTCGGATTTTCTCATACTTTGCTGAATATACGAAAAAATGCTTTAAATAGAAGAGTTCTCATTCAAAATTTTTATTACAATCCTATTTTTAGTGACGAGGGTAATTTTGATTATTTTTTACTCTTTAAACGAAATTGGAAATCTTTAAATGGCTGTATCTGTAATCTATAAGCCCCATTGAGCTGAATGCATAGTGAATAGACTGAATCATTTTTGTGTTTTGACCTAGATTTTCTGCATTTTTGTTAACTAATGAAAAATTGCTTCCAATTAAAGAGTTCTCGTGAAGTCGTAGCTCTGCGCCAGAGATTATGTAGATCTTTTGGTTGTTCAGATGTTGCACGATGTTAAAGCGTTGATATTGACGATTTTATCGTGGTCTCCCTGCGAAGACACTATGAGCGCCCTGAGGAAGATCACGATAAGATGGTCGAAACGTCGGCGTAACACAGCCTTCGACGCGGCGTCACCCGACAAGCCAAGATCATCTGCAAGAGTTCCTCATCCAAAAATCTTAATTACAACCGCATTTTAGCACGACGGCAGTTTAATGGCCTTTACTATAAAACGAAATTAATCTTTAAATGGCTGTATCTGCTCTATAAGCCCTACGAGGCTGTATTTATAGTGAATAGATTGGAATCGCTCTTTTTCGAAGTTTTGACTCTGTGGATTTTCATTTTTGCTGAATTTACGAAAAATGCTTTAAATAGAAGAGTTCATTCAAAATTTTAATTACAATCTTATTTTTTAGTAACGACGGTAATTTCTGATTAATTTTTACTATGTAAACTGAAATTCAAATCTTTATATGGCTGTCTGTAACCATATGCCTTACGAGGCTGAAATTTCCATAGGAAGAGACAACGTTTCTTTTCGAAGTTTTGAACTAAGATTTTTCTATTTTTTGCCGAATTTACGAAAATGTTTAAATAGAACAGTTCTCATTCAAATTTAATTTAATCGTATTTTTAGTAATGACGGTAGTTTTGATTATTTTTTACTATAAATGAAATTGAAATTCTAAATGGCTCTATCTTTGTAAACTGTAAGCCCTACGAGGCTGAAATTCTTACAGTGAAGAGGAATCGCCTTCTTTTTTCTGGTTTTGACCTAGAATTTTCATTTTTTGCTAAATTTACGAAAAATGCTTAAATAGAAGAGTTCTCATTCAAAATTTTAATTACAATCGCATTTTTTAGTAACGACGGAAGTTTGAATTGATTTTTTATAAACGAAATTGAAATCTTTAAATGGCTATCTGTAACCATAAGCCCCATGAGCCTGAAATTTCTAGTAAATAGACGGAATCGCTTCTTTTTTCGAAGTATTGACCATGATTTGATTTAATAATTTATTAAAAACGCTTAGTTAGAAGAGTTCATTAAAATTTTAATTACAATCGTATTTTTAGTAACGACGGTAGTTTTGATTATTTTTTCTTATGTATACGAAAATTGAATTTTAATATTATCTCTCGTAACTATATTTCACGAGGTCAAAATTTATAACGTAATAGACGGGAATCGCCTCTTTTCGAAGTTTAATTCAGATTTTCTTCATTTGCTGAATTCTAGAAAATGCCTGAATAGAAGAGTTTCATTCAAATTTTAATTACAATCGTATTTTTAGTAACGACGGTAGTTTAATATTTTTTACTATGTAAACGAAATTAAATGATTTAATGCTACTGATTCAATCATGTTTCCCACAGCTGAAATTTCACAGTGAATAATGTAACTGCCTTTTCGAAGTTTGACTGTAGATTTTCCATTTTTGCTGAATTTACGAAAAATGCCTTAAATAAAAGAGTTCTCATTCAAAATTTAATTACAATCTATTTAATGACGGTAGTTTTTTAATATTTTACTATGTAAAACGAAATTAAAATGATTGTAAATGGCTGCATCTCGTAATTCATAAGACCTACGAGGCTGAAATTTCAATAGTGAATAGACGGGAATCAAATTTCTTTTTTCGAAGTTTGGTCTAGATTTTCATTTTATTGAATTTTACGAAAATTGTTTCAAATAGGAATATTTTCGCCAAAATTTAATTACAACCGATTTATAACGACAGTTTTTTTATTATTTTTATTATAAACTAGGTTGAAATTCAAATGGCTGTATCTCGTAATCTATAAGACCTACGAGGCTGAAAATTAACAGTGAAGAGACGGAATCGTTTCCTTTTTCTCAAAGTTTAATTCCAGGATTTTCTATTTTTGCTGAATTACGAAAATTGCTTCCAAATAGAAGTATGCTCATTCAAAATTTTAATTATAATCTAGTATGAAAACGACGGTAGTTTTGATTATTTTTTACTAAAACGAAATTGAAATCCCTTAAACGGCTGCATCCGTAACTATAAGCCCTACGATACCGAAATTCCATCGTGGAATAGACTAAACGCCTTTCGATGCTCGACCCAGGATTTTCGCATATTCACGAATCACGAAAAACGCTCTAAATGGAAGAGTCTCATCCAAAACTAATCAACTCCATTTTCGGTAACGACGGTATTTTGAATTATTTCCAGCGTAAACAAAAATCGAAACTCAAACGGCTGTATCTGTAAATTTATAAGGCCCACGCAGAAATTTTCAGACGAGACGGAATCGCTCTCTTTTCTAAGTTTTAACTTCAGAATTTTCTGTTTTGCTGAATTTACAAAAGAAAGCAATAGAGCAGTTCTTCACTTAATTATAACTGTATTTTTTAGTAATGATGGTGTTTTGATTATTTTTACTAAAAACGAAAATTGAAATTCAAACGACTGCATTCTGTGTAACTATGAGCCCTACGAGGCTGTACCCATAGTAACAGATAGAACGCTTCCTTTTTCAAGTTTCAATCTAGACTTTCAATTCTCATTGAAGTTACGAAAAATGTTATAAATAGAAGAGTTCTCTTTCAGAATTTTAATTACAATCGTATTTTTTAATCATTTGTAGTTTTACATTATTTACTATGTAAACGAAACGAAATTTTATATAATTTATCTGTAAACTATAAGCTCCACAGAGGCTGAAATTTCCATGTGCAAGAGACAGAATCATTTCCTTTTTTCGGAAGTTTGACCTAGATTTTCTATTTACTAACTAAGAAAAATGCTTATATAGAAGAGTTCATTCAAAGACCAATTACAATCGTATTTTTAGTAATCTATTTGGGTATTTCTTTATTATTTCTCACTACAAAACGAATGAAATTTTAAAATGGCTAGATTCCTGCAACTATAAGCTCTACGAGGCTGAAATTTCCAGTGAGGAATATAATCATTTCTTTTTTCTTGGATAAGCTTGACTTAGGATTTTCTATATTTTTTGTTGAATTTAATAAAAATGCTTTAAATAGAAGAGTTCATTCAAAATTTTTAATACAACTTTTTTTAGTAATGACGGTAGTTTTGATATTTTTTTACTATGTAAACGAAATTAAATTTTTAAATGGCTAGCTTGTAAACTAGTAAGCCCTGCTGAGGCTGAAATTTCCAGGTGAATAGATGGAATCGCTATTTTTTTTCAAGTTTTGAATTTAGGATTTTCTCATTTTTATTGAATTTGTTGAAAATGCTTTTTAAAGAAGAGTTTTTCATCTAAAATTTAACAAACTATTTAGTAACAACGGTAGTTTTAATTATTTTTCCTGGCAATGAAATTGAAATCTTTTAATGTATCTGCAACTATAAGCCCTACGTGGCTGAAATTTCCATTGTGAATTGTCGGGAATCGCCTCTTTTTCGACCTTTTGACTCTGCATGATTTTTTCATTTTTTGCTGATATTATGGGAAAAATGCTTTAAATAGAAGAGTTCATTCAAAATTCTGAATTCATAATCGTATTTTTAGTAACGACGGTTTTGATTTATTTTTCCATGCAATGGAAATTGAAAAAATTTAAATGGCTGTATCTCTTTGTAACGAAAAGTCTCACGAGGCTGAAATTTCCATAGTGAAGAAGTCGGGAAGGCCTCTTTTCGGTTTTGAATTTAGATTTTCTAATTTTTTGCTGGAATTTTATGAAAAATTGCTTATGCAGAAGAGTTCTCATTCAAA
This sequence comes from Teleogryllus oceanicus, assembly GCA_964035755.1. NCBI lineage: Eukaryota > Metazoa > Arthropoda > Insecta > Orthoptera > Gryllidae > Teleogryllus > Teleogryllus oceanicus. Next base: position 174,377,492 of record CAXIVR010000002.1, read on the forward strand.
TTCAATACACCGTATTTTTAGTAACGACGGTGTTTGATATTTGCTTACAGGTAAAATCGAATTGAAAATTTCTAAATGGCTACCTAAAACTATAAGCCCTAAGAGTTTAAAATTAAAAGTAATGGACGGAATCAGCCTCTCTTTTCGGAAGCCTTGACCTAGGATTTTCTCATTTTCTTGAAAATCTCACGTGTGTATCTGCTCAAATATATTCTCATTCAAAATTTTAATTACAACCGCATTTTTAGTAACGGCGCGGTAGTTTTGATTATTTTTTGACCATAAACGAAATTCAAATTCTAAACAATGGACATCTCAACTATAAGCCCTACGAGCTGGTAAAATGCATTGTGAATAGAAGAAATTGAACTGTTTTGATGATTTGGACTGGATTTTCTTACACTTTGTTAATATATAAAAACGCCAAATAGAAGAGTTCTCATTCAAACGAATTAACTTATTTTTTAGTAACGAGGGTAGCTTTGATTATTTACTTTAAACGAAATTGAAATCTTTAAATGGCTGTATCTTGTAATCTATAAGCTCCATGGAGTTGAAATTTCCAGTGGTTAGACTGAGAATCGCTCTTTTTTTAAGCGACCTAGATTTTCTGCTGTTTTGGTTGAATTTACGAAAAATTGCTTCAAATAGAAGAGTTCATCAATTTAACACAATCGTATTTTTAGTATCGATATATTTTGATCATTTACTATGTAAACGAAATTGAAATCTTTAAATATTGTATCTCAAATCTATGTCTGAGGTTTAAATTTATATAGTGAATAGACGTAATCGCTCTTTTTCGAAGTTTTGACTCAGGATTTTCTATATTTTTTGCTGAAATGATGAAAAATGCTTTAAATAGAAGAGTTCTCATCTGTACCACCATAATCTTATTTTCGCACGATTGTAGTTTTGATTTAATTTTAATATGTAACGAAATTCAAATTTTTATATGATTGGTATCCTCCGTAACCATATGTCTGATGGAGGCTGAATTATAGTGAAGAGATGAATCGCTCTTGCTTAAAGTTGAACCAAGATTTTCATTTTGCTGAATTTACAAAATAATTGAAGAAACAGTTCTAATTAAAATTTTAATTTTAATCGTATTTTTAGTAACGACGGTAGTTTTGATTATTTTTTACTTTGTAAAACGAAATTAAAACTTCAAAATGAAAACATCTGCAAACTGTAAACCCTACGAGGCTGAAATTTCCATAGTGAATAGAGGAGAATCGCCTCTTTCAATATTTTAATTAGAATTTTCATTTTGCCAAATTTACGAAAAACAAGCTTGAAAGAAGAGTTCATCTGAAAAATTTTAATTACAATCGCATTTTAGTAATGATTAAAGTTAATTAGACTTTTTCATGTAAACGAAATTGAAATCTTTTAATGGCTGTATCTCGGGAACTATAGTTCATGAGCCTGAAATTTCCCTAGTGAACAGATTGGAATCGCTCTTTTCAGCGACATCTAAGTGATTTTCATTTTTGTCACTACAGGTAAAGGTTTAACAGAACACTTCACCAAAATTTTAATTACAATCGCATTTTAGTAATTACTGTAGTTTGATTATTTTTACTATATAAACGAAATTGAACTTTTAACATTGTATCACGCACCATATACCATATCTGGAAATCTTCAGTGAACAGAAGTGAATCATTCTTTCGACGTTGCGACTCAGATTTTCTCATTTTGCTGATATTATGAAACGCTTTAAATAGAAGAGTTTCATCCAAAAATTTTAATTACAATCGTATTTTGCAATCATTTAGTTTATTTATATTTTTCCTATAATGAAATTGGCAAACCTTAAATGGCTGTATCTCGTAACTATGTCTCACAGATAATAAAATTTCCATAGTAAATAGTCGGGAATCGCCTTTTTTCTTGTAGTTTTAATCTGGTGATTTTTCTCATTTTTACTGAACACAAAAATTGCTTTAAATAGGAAGAGTCCCATTCAAAATTCCAAATGATAACTATTTAAAAATAGACGGTAGTTTTGATTATTTTTTTACTATAAAACTAAATTGAAAACTTTAAATGCAGTTAGACTGACTCTGAGGCTCTACGAGGCTGAAATTTCCATAGTAAATATCGGAATCGCTTCTTTTTTCAAGTTTTGACTTAGGATTTTTCATTTTTTGCTGAATTTATTGGAAAAATTGCTAAATAGAAGAGTCCCCATTCAAAATTTTAATTACAATCGTATTTTTAGTAACGACAGTAGTTTTTATTATTATTTTACTATAAACAAATTGAAAATCTGAATTGGCTGTATCTCGTAATCTATAAGCCCTACGAGGCTGAAATTTCATAGTGAATAGACGGAATCGCCTTTTTCAAAGTTTGACCAGGATTTCCCTCATTTTATTAACTATTAAAAAAATGCTTGAAATAGAAGATTTCTTCAAAATTTAATATAATCATTTTTAGTAACGACGGTAGTTTTGATTATTTACTATGTAAACAAATTGGAAATCTTTAAATGGAATGTATCTCAAAACTATAGTTCTGTATAGAGGCTGAATTAAAGTTAGATAGGAATCGATCTTTTCGTTTTGACCAGATTTTCAATTTTTATTGAATTCGATAGAAAAATGCTTTAAATAGAAGAGTTCTCTTTCAAAATTTTAATTACAACTGTATTTTTTTGTAACGACGGTAGTTTTGATTTATTTTTTACTATGTAAACAAAATTGAAATCTTTAAATGTTTTATCTCGTAAACTACAAGCCCTAAAGGATATTGAAATGTCCATAGCAATGACGGAATCAGCCTCTTTTTAGTAAAGTTTAACTAGGATTTCATTTTTGCTTGAATTACTAAAAATTGCTTTAAATAGAAGAGTCCTCATCTAAATTTTAATTAAGAACTGAATTTGTGTAACTGACAGTAGTTTGATTATTTTTACTAGTAAAATAAACAGCCTTGACTTATTGTATCTGTAATCTGGTGTCGAGGCTGAATGGTTAGGTAATAGACGTGAATCTCGTGCCTATTTCGGGAAGTTTTGACCTTAGATTTTTCATTTTTGCTGAATTTACGAAAAATGCTTTTAATAAAAAGAGTTCTCATTCAAAATTTTCTATTACAACTGCATTTTTTAGTAACGAATCGTAGTTTTCATTATTTTTACTATGTAAACGAAATTGAAATCTTTATGGCTGTATCTCGTAATCTATAAGCCCTACGAGGCTGAAATTTCCATAGTGAATAAACGGGAATCGCCTCTTTTTTCGAACTTTTGACCTAGGATTTTCATTTTATTGAATCATAGCAAGAGGTGCTTCAAAAGAAGAGTTCTCATTCAAAATTTTAATTGCTAAACTGTATTTAATAACTATAGGTTTTGATTATTTTACTATATAAACGAAATTGAAATCTTTTAATGGTTATCTGTAATCTATAAGCTCATTGAGGCTGAAAATTTCCATAGTGAATAGACGGGAATCGCTCTTTTTCGAAGTTTTGACCTAGGATTTTTTCATTTTTGCTGAATTTACGAAAAATTGCTTCAAATAGAAGAGGTTCATCAAAAATTTCAATTACAATCGTATTTTTAGTAATGACGGTGTAATTTGGATTATTTTACCATGTAAACGAAATTGAAATCTTCAAATGGCTGTATCTCGTAAATCATAAGTCTTACGAAGCTATTATTTCTACTGAATATATTTGAATCGTTTTTTTCAAAGTTTGATCTAGGATTTTCTCATTTTCTGCTAATTTACGAAAAATGCTTAAAATAGAAGAGTTCTTCTTTCAAAATTTTAATTACAATCGTATTTTTGTAACGACGGTAGTTTTGATTTTTATTTTTACTTTATAAAACGAAATTGAAATCTTAAATGGCTGTATTCGTAAACTACAAGCCCTACGAAGCTGAAATTTCCAGTGAATAGACGGGAATCGCCTCTTTTTAGTTTTGACCTAGGATTTCCTCATTTTGAAGAATTTACGAAAAAATGCTTGAAATAGAAGAGTTCTCCTTCAAAATTTTATTTATAATCGTATTTTTTAGTAACGATGTAATTTTATCATTTTTACTATGTAAAACGAAATTGAAATCTTAAATGGCTGTATCTCAAACTATAAGCCCTACGAGGCCGAAATTTCCAGTGGGCAGAGGGAATCGTATCTTTTTCGAAGTTGATTTAGGACTTTCTCAATTTTTGCTGAATTTACGAAAAAATGCTTTAAATAGAAGAGTTTTCTTCAAAAATTTCAACATAATCGTATTTTAGTAATTTATCGGTAGTTTTGATTATTTACTATGTAAACGAAATTGAAATCTTAAATGGCTGTATTCAAACTATAAGCTCGCATGATATTGAAATTTCATATAAATAGACAGAATACTTCTTTTTCAGTTTTGACCCAGGACTTTCATTTTGCTGAAGTTACGAAAAAATACGAGCAAATAGGAAGAGTTCTTTCAGAATTTAATTATAACACCGGCTTTTTGTAACGACGGTAGTTTTGATGATTATTTACTACAACGAAATTGAAATCTTTATATGGCTCTATCTCGTAAACTATAAGCCTACGAGGCTGAAATTCATAGTGAAGAGACAGGAATCGCTTCCTTTTTCGGTAGTTTGACCTAGGATTTTCTTATTTGCTGAATTTACGGAAAAACACGGAAGAGAGTTCTCCCTTCAAAATTTTAATTACAATCGTATTTTTTAGTAATGATGGTAGTTTTGATTATTTTTTAATATGTAAACGAAATTGAAATCTTAAATGGCTGTATCTCTGTAAACTATAAGCCCTACGAGGCTCTCAATGCATAGTAAATAGAGGAAATCGCCTCTTTTCGAAGTTTGACCTAGGATTTCTATTTTTTGCTGAATTTACGAAAAATTGCTTTTAAACAAAGAGTCTCCATTCAAAATTTTTAATTACAATCGAATTTTTTAGTAACGACCAGTAGTTTTGATTATTTTTACTATGTAAACAAAATTGAAACTTAATTGGCTGTATCTCGTAATCTATGTCTCTACGAGGCCGAAATTCCATAGTGAATAGACGGAATCGCCTCTTATTCGACGTTTTGACTTTAGATTTTCTCTCGGTATTTTCGCTGAATTTACGAAAAAATGCCTTTAATAGAAGAGTTCTCATTCAAAATTTTTATTACAATTGTATTTTTTAGTAACGACTGTAGTTTTGATTATTTTACTATGTAAACGAAATTGAAATCTTTAAGTGGCTGTATCTTCGTAATCTATAAGCCTCATGAGGCTGAAATTTCATAGTGAATAAATGGAATCGCTTCTTTTTCGTGTTTTGACTTAGATTTTTATTTGTTGAATTTATGAAAATGTTTTAAATAGGAAGAGTTCTTTCAAAATTTGAATTAATCGTATTTTTTGTAACGACGGTAGTTTTGATTATTTTTACTATGTAAACAAATTGAAATCTTTAAATGGCTTTATCTCGTAAACTACGTTCTTGAAGGAGCTGGTAAATTTTCATAGTAGAATAGACGGGAATCATTCTTTTTTGTAAAGTTTTGACTCTAGGATTTCCTCATTTTATTGAATTTATTAAAAAAATGCTTGGAAATAGAAGAGTTCTCCTTCAAAATTTTAATTACAATCGTATTTTTTGTAACGTTGGTAGTTTTGATTATTTTACTTATAAAACGAAATTGAAATCTTTTAAATGGCTGTATCTCGTAAACTATAAGCCCTACGAGGCTGAAACGATAGCAAAATAGAGGAATCGCCTTTTCAAAGTGCCTGACAGGACCTTCTCAATTTTGCCGAATTTACAAAAAACGCTGCAACAGAAGAGTTCTTTCAAAATTTTAATTACAATCGCTTTTTGTAACGACGGTAGTTTTGATTATTTTTTACTATGTAAACAAAATTGAAATTTTAAATGGCTGTATCTCGTAACTATAAGCTCCTACGAGGCTGAAATATCTATAGTGAATAGACGGGAATCGCCTCTTTTTTCGAAGTTTTGACCTAGGTTTTCCATATTTTTGGCTGAATTTACGAAAAAATGCTTGAAATAGAAGAGTTCTCCTTAAAAATTTTAATTACAATCGTATTTTTAGTAACGATGGTAGTTTTGATTATTTTAATATGTAAACGAAATTGAAATTTTTAAATGGCTGTATCTCAAACTATGTTCACGAGGCTCAAATTTCCATAGTAAATAGAGGGGAATCATCTCTTTTCGAAGTTTTGACTTAGGACTTTCTCATTTTGCTGAATTTACGAAAAATGTTGAAATAGAAGAGTTCTTCTTCAAAATTTTAATTACAATCGTATTTTTAGAAACGATTAGTTTTGATTATTTTTAATATGTAAACGAAATTGAAATTTAAATGGCTGTATCTCAAACTATAAGCCTGATGAGGCTGAAATTCAAGTGAATAGACGGAATCGCCTTTTCGAAGTTTGACCTATGATTTCGATTATTATTGAATTTATGAAAATGCTTGAAATAGAAAAGTTCTTCAAAATTTTAATTATAACGTATTTTAGAACGACGTAGTTTTAATTATTTTTACTATAAACGAAATTGAATTTAAATGTGTATCTCGTAAACTATGTTCATGAGGCTGAAATTTCAGTGAATAGACGGAATCGCCTCTTTTCGAAGTTTGACTAGAACTTTCTATTTTGCTGAATTTAGAAAAATGCTTAAAGAAGAGTTTCTCAAAATTTAATTACAATCGATTTTTAACGATGGTAGTTTTGATTATTTTATAGTAAACAAAATTGAAATCTTTAAATGGCTATCTCGTATACTACAAGCCCTATGAGGCTGAAATTTAAGAATAGACGGGAATCGCTCTTCTTTTCAAAGTTTGACCTAGGATTTCTATTTTGGCTGAATTTACGAAAAATGTTGATATGAAGAGTATCTTCAAAATTTTAATTACAATCGTATTTTAGTAATGATGGTAGTTTTGATTATTTTTTAATATGTAAACGAAATTGAAATCTTTAAATGGCTGTATTCGTTAACTATAAGTCTCTACGAGGCTGAACATAGTAAATAGAGGGAATCTGTCTTTTCAAAGTTTTGACCTAGGACTTTCTAATTTTTGCTGAATTTATTGATAAAATTTTAAATAGAAGAGTTCTCTTCAAAATTTTAATTACAAATGGTATTTATTGTAACGACGGTAGTTTTGATTATTTTACTATGAACAAATTGAAATTTAAATGGCTGTATCTCAAAAAAATTTATGAGGTGAAATGTCCATGAAGACAATAGCCTTTTTTTAGGTTTTAAT
>CAXIVR010000002.1:174384864-174425375 GCA_964035755.1 Teleogryllus oceanicus
CTATGTAAACGAAATTGAAATCTTTAAAAGGCTGTATCTTCGTAAACGATAGGCCCTACGAGGCTGAAAATCTACAGTGATTAGACGGGAATCGCCTCTTTTTCGAAGTTTTGACCTAGGATTTTCTATATTTTTGCTGAATTTACGAAAAATGCTTTAATTTGGAAAAGTTTTAATTCAAACTAATAACAAATCGTATTTTTAGTAACGACGGTAGTTTTGATTATTATTTTTTACTATAACGAAATTGAAGTCTTTAAGCCTGTATCTCAAACGATAGCCCTACGAGGCTGAAATTTCCGCAATTAGACGGAATCGCCTCTTTTTCGACGTTTTGACTGCTGATTTTGCTGCTGAATTTACGAAAAAAATGCTTTAATTTGAAAAGTTCTCATTCAAAATTTTAATAACAATCGTATTTGGTAACGACGGTAGTTTTGATTATTTTTTACTATGTAAACGAAATTGAAATCTTTTAAAAGGCTGTATCTCAAACGATAAGCCCTACGAGGCTGAAATTTCCACAGTGATTAGACGGGAATCGCCTGTTTTTTTGAAGTTTAGACGGGAATCGCCTCTTTTTTCGAAGTTTTGACCTAGGATTTTCTCAGTTTTGCTGAATTTACGAAAAAATGCTTTAAATAGAAGAGTTCTCATTCAAAATTTTAATAACAATCGAAGTTTTAGTAACGACGGTAGTTTTGATTATTTTTTACTATGTAAACGAAATTGTCTTTAAAAGGCTAGATTCGTAAACGATAAGCCCTACGAGGCTGAAATTTCCACAGTGATTAGACGGGAATCGCCTCTTTTTTCGAAGTTTTGACTTAGGATTTTCTCATTTTTAGCTGAATTTACGAAAAAATGCTTTAAATTGAAAAGTTCTCATTCAAAATATAAATAACAATCGTATTTTTAGTAACGACGGTATTTTTGATTATTTTTTACTACAAACGAAATTAAAATCTTTTAAAAGGCTGTATCTCAAACGATGTCTACGAGGCTGAAAATTCCACAGTGATTAGGCGGAATCGTTTCTTTTTCGAAGTTTTGACTTAGGATTTTCTCTATTTTGCTGAATTTACGAATAAATGCTTTAAATAGAAGAGTTCTCATTCAAAAATTTTAATAATAATCGGGCTTTAGTAACGACGGTAGTTTTGATTATTTTTTACTATGTAAACGAAATTGAAATCTTTAAAAAGCTGTGTATCTCGGAAACGATAAGCCCTACGAGGCTGGAATGTTCACAGGGATTAGACGGGAATCGCTCTTTTTCGAAGTTTTGATCCAGGATTTTCTCATTTTGCTGAATTTGACGAAAAAATGCTTTAAATAGAAGAGTTCTAATTCAAAATTTTAATAACAATCGTATTTTTAGTAACGAAGGTTGTTTTGATTATTTTTTACTATGTAAACGAAATTGAAATCATTAAAAGCCTGTATCTCGTATACGATAAGTCCCATGAGGCTGAAATTTCACAGTGATTAGACGGGAATCGCCTCCTTTTTCGAAGTTTTGACCTAGATTTTCATTTTTTGCTGAATTTACGGTAAAAATGCTTTAAATAGAAGAGTTCTCATTCAAAATTTTAATAACAATCGTATTTTAGTAACGACGGTAGTTTTGATTATTTTTACTATGTAAACGAAATTGAAATCTTTAAAAGGCTGTATCTCGTAAACGATAAGCCCTACGTGAGGCTGAAATTTCACAGTAATAGACGGTAAATCGCCTGTTTTTTTGAAGTTTGACTCAGGATTTTCTTAGCCTTTTGCCGAATTTAGCGAAAAAATGCTTTAAATAGAAGAGTTCTATTCAAAATTTTAATAACAATCGTATTTAGTAACGACGGTAGTTTTGATCATTTTTACTATGAACGAAATTGAAATCTTTAAAAGGCTGTATCTCGTAAACGATAAGCCCTACGAGGCTGAAATTTACAGTGATTAGACGGGAATCGCTCTGTTTCGAAGTTTTGACTTAGGATTTTCATTTTTTGCTGAAATTTACGAAAAATGCTTTTTAATTTGAAAAGTTTTAATTCAAACCTTTAATAACAATCGTATTTTTAGTAACGACGGTTTGATTATTTTTACTATAACGAAATTGAAGTCTTTAAAAGCCTGTATCTCGTAAACGATAAGCCCTACGAGGCTGGAAATTTCCGCAGTAATTAGACGGGAATCGCCTCTTTTTTCGACGTTTTGACCTAGGATTTTTTTTTTGCTGAATTTACGAAAAAATGCTTTAAATTGAAAAGTTCTCATTCAAAATATAAATAACAATCGTATTTTTAGTAACGACGGTATTTTTGATTATTTTTTACTATGTAAACGAAATTGAAATCTTTAAAAGCAGCTGTATTCGTAAACGATCAGCTCCTACGAGGCTGAAAATTTACAGTGATTAGACGGGAATCAGCTCTCTTTTTTCAGTTTTGAACTAGGATTTTCATTTTTTGCTGAATTTACGAAAAAATGTTTTAAATTGAAAACTCATTCAAATATAACACAATCGTATTTTTTAGTAACGATTTGTAGTTTTGATTATTTTTTACTATGTAAACGAAATTGAAATCTTTTAAAAGGCTGTATCTCGTAAACGATAAGCCCTACGAGGCTGAAAATTCCACAGTGATTAGGCGGAATCAGCCTTTTTCGAAGTTTTGACCTAGGATTTTCATTTTTGCTGAATTTACGAATAAATGCTTTAAATAGAAGAGTTCTCATTCAAAATTTTAATAAATAATCGTATTTTTAGTAACGACGGTAGTTTTGATTATTTTTACTATGTAAACGAATGAAATTTAAAAGGCTGTATCTCGTAAACGATAAGCCCTACGAGGCTGAAATTTTCACAGTGATTAGATGGGGATCGCTCTCTTTTTTGAAGTTTTGATCTAGGATTTTCATTTTGTTGAATTTACGAAAAATGCTTTAAATAGAAGAGTTCTAATTCAAAATTTAATAATAATCGTATTTTAGTAACGAAGGCTATTTTGATTATTTTTTGCATTATGTAAACGAAATTGAAATCATTAAAAGTCGTATCTGTATACGATAAGCCCTACGAGGCTGAAATTTCCACAGTGATTAGACGCGAATCGCCTTTTCGGGAAGTTTTACCTAGGATTTTCACTTTTTGCTGAATTTACGAAATGCTTTAAATAGAAGAGTTCTCATTCAAAAATTTTAATAAATAACTGTATTTTTTAGTAACGATGTAGTTTTGATTATTTTTTACTATGTAAACGAAATTGAAATCTTTAAAAAGGCTGTATCTGTAAACGATAAGCTCCCACGAGGCTGAAATTCCACAGTGATTAGACGGGAATCGCCTGTTTTTTTGAAGTTTGACCAGATTTTCATTTTTTGCTGAATTTACGAAAAATGCTTTAAATAGAAGAGTTCTCATTCAAAATTTTATAACACCGTATTTAGTAACGACGGTAGTTTTGATTATTTTACTAGTGTAAACGAAATTGAAATCTTTAAAAGGCTGTATCTCGTAAACGATAGGCCCTACGAGGCTGAAAATCTACAGTGATTAGACGGAATCGCTCTTTTTTCGAAGTTTTGACTAGGATTTTCTCATTTTTAAGGAATTTACGAAAAATGCTTTAAATAGAAGAGTTCATTCAAAATTATAATAACAATCGTATTTTTAGTAACGACGGTAGTTTTGATCATTTTACTATGAAAAACGAAATTGAAATTTTAAAAGGCTGTATCTCGTAAACGATATTTCTACGAGGCTGAAATTTCAAAGCAGTGATTAGACGGGAATCGCCTCTTTTTTCGAAGTTTTGACCTAGGATTTTCATTTTTTGCTGAATTTACGAAAAATGCTTTAATTTGAAAGTTTAATTCAAACCTTTAATAACAATCGTATTTTAGTAAATCGACGGTAGTTTTTGATTTATTTTTACTATGTAAACGAAATTCGAAGTCTTTAAAAGCCTGTATCTCGTAAACGATAGTTTTACGAGGCTGAAATTTCCGCAGTAATTAGACGGGAATCGCCTCTTTTTTCGACGTTTGGACCTAGGATTTTTTTTTTTTTGCTGAATTTACGAAAATGCTTTAATTTGAAAAGTTTCATCTGCAAATTTTAATAACAATCGTATTTTTTAGTAACGACGGTTTTGATTATTTTTTACAGGAACGAAATTGAAATCTTTAAAAGGCTGTATCTCGTAAACGATAAGCCCTAATGAGGGGCTGAAATTTCCACAGTGATTAGACGGGAATCGCCTGTTTTTGAAGTTTGGACGGGAATCATTCTTTTCGAAGTTTTGACCTAGGATTTTCAGTTTTGCTGAATTTACGAAAAATGCTTTAAAATAGAAGAGTTCTCATTCAAAATTTTAATAACAATCGAAGTTTTAGTAATCGACGGTAGTTTTGATTATTTTTTACTAGTGTAAACGAGTGAAATCTTTAAAAGGCTGTATCTCGTAAACGATAGGCCTACGAGGCTAAGAAAAATTCCACAGTGATTAGACGGAATCGCCTCTTTTTTCAGAAGTTTTGACCTAGGATTTTCTCATTTTGCTGAATTTGAAAAAATGCTTTAAATAGAAGAGTTCTCATTCAAAATTATAATAACAATCGTATTTTTAGTAACGACGGCTAGTTTTGATCATTTTTACTATGAAAACAGAAATTGAAATCTTTAAGGCTGTATCTCGTAAACGATAAAGCCCTACGAGGCTAGGAAATTTCCACAGTGATTAGACAGGAATCGCCTCTTTTTCGAAGTTTTGACCTAGGATTTTCTCATTTTTTGCTACAATTTACAGAAAAATGCTTTAATTTGAAAAGTTTTAATTCAAACCTTTAATAACAATCGTATTTTTAGTAACGACGGTAGTTTTGATTATTTTTTACTATGTAAACGAAATTGAAGTCTTTAAAAGCCTGTATCTCGTAAACGATAAGCCCTACGAGGCTGAAATTTCCTGATAATTAGACAGGGAATCTTGCCTCTTTTTCGACGTTTTGACCTAAGTTTTTTTGCTGAATTTACGAAAAATGCTTTAATTTGAAAGAAGTTCTCATTCAAAATTTTAATAACAATCGTATTTTTAGTAACGACGGTAGTTTTGATTATTTTTACTATGTAAACGATTGAAATCTTTAAAAGGCTGTATCTCGTAAACGATAAGCCCTACGAGGCTGAAATTTCCACAGTGATTAGACGGGAATCGCCTGTTTTTTTGAAGTTTGGACGGGAATCGCCTCTTTTTTCGAAGTTTTGACCTAGGATTTTCTCAGTTTTGCTGAATTTACGAAAAAATGCTTTAAATAGAAGAGTTCTCATTCAAAATTTTGTAACAAATCAAGTTTAATGGCAAACAGTAGTTTTGATTATTTTTACTATGTAAACAGAAATTGAAATCTTTAAAGGCTGTATCTCTGTAAACGATAAGCCCTACGAGGCTTTGAAATTTCCACAGTAATTAGACAGAATCGCCTCTTTTTTCAGAGATTTTGACCTAAGTTTTCTCATTTTGCTGAATTTACGAAAAAATGCTTTAAATTGAAAAGTTCTCATTCAAAATATAAATAACAATCATATTTTTAGTAACGACAGTATTTTGATTATTTTTACTATATAGCAGAAATTGAAATCTTTAAAGGCTGTATCGTAAACGATAAGCCCTACAGGGCTGAAAATTCCACAGTGATTAGGCAGGAATCACTCTTTTTCAAGTTTTGACCTAGGATTTTCTCATTTTTGCTGATTTACGAATAAATGCTTTAAATAAATCATTCAAAATTTTAATAACAATCCGTATTTTTAGTAACGACGAGTAGTTTGATTATTTTTTACTATATAACGAGAATTAAATCTTTAAAAGGCTGTCATCAAACGATAAGCCCTACGGGCTATAATTTTCACGAAATGATTAGACAGAATCGCCTCTTTTTCCAAAAGTTTTGACCTAGGATTTTCTCATTTTGCTGAATTTACGAAAAATGCTTTAAATCAAGAGAGTTCTAATTCAAAATTTTAATAACAATCGTATTTTTAGTAACGGAAGGTTGTTTTGATTATTTTACTATGTAAACGAAATTGAAATCATTAAAGCCTGTATCTCGTATACACGATAAGCCTACAGGCTGAAATTTCCACAGTGATTAGACGCGAATCGCCTCTTTTTCAGAAGTTTTTGACCTAGGATTTTCTCACTTTTTGCTGGTTACGAAAAAATGCTTTAAATGAGGGTTCTCATTCAAAGGAATTTTAATAACGAATCATTATTTTTGTAACGACCGGTAGTTTTGATTATTTTTACTATATGAAACGAAATTGAAATCTTTAAGGCTATGTCATCAAACGATAAGCCCTACGAGGCTGTGAAATTTCCACAGTGATTAGGCAGGAATCGCCTGTTTTTTGAAGTTTGGACCTAAGTTTTCTCATTTTTTGCTGAATTTACGAAAAATGCTTTAAATAGATGAGTTCTCATTCAAAATTTTTATAACAGTGTATTTTTAGTAGCTGACATTGGATTTTGATTATTTTTTACTATGTAAACCAGAATTGAAATCTTTAAAAGGCTGTATCTCGTAAACGATAGGCCCTACGGGGCTGAAAATTCCATAGTGATTAGAGCCGAGGAATCGCCTCTTTTTCGAAGTTTTGACCTAGATTTTCTCATTTTTACTGAATTACAAAAGAATGCTTTAAATAGAAGAGTTCTCATTCAAAATTTCAACAATCGTATTTTTAGTAACGACGGTAGTTTTGATCATTTTTACTATGAAAACGAAATTGAAATCTTTAAAAGGCAGCCATCGTAAACGATAAGCCTACAGACTCAAGAAATTTCCACAGTAATTAAACGGGAATCGCCTCTTTTTTCGAAGTTTTAACCTAGGATTTTCTCATTTTTGATGAATTTAAGAAAAAAATGCTTTAAATTTGAAAGTTTTTAATTCCAAACCTTTAATAACAAATCTTATTTTAGTAACAATGATTTTGATTATTTTTACTACATAAACGAAGGTAAAGTCTTTAAAGCCTGTATACAATAAACGATAAGCCCTACAGGCTGAAATTTCACCAATCAAATTAGACAGGAATGCCTCTTTTCCGACGTTTTGACCTAGGATTTTTTGCTGAATTTGAAAAATGCTTTAATTTGAAAAAGTTCTCATTCAAAATTTTAATAATCTTATTTTTATAGTAACGACGGTAGTTTTGATTATTTTTACTATGTAAACGAAATTGAAATCTTTAAAAGGCTGTATCTCGTAAACGATAAGCCCTACGAGAGACCTGGAAATTTCCACAGTGATTAGACGGGAATCGCCTGTTTTTTTGAAGTTTGGACCTAGGATTTTCTCATTTTTTGCTGAATTTACGACAAAATGCTTTAAATAGAAGAGTTCTCATTCAAAATTTTTATAACAATCGTATTTTTAATAACTGACAGTAGTTTTGATTTATTTTTTCCATATGAAACAAATTGAAATCTTTAAGGCTGTATCTCATCAAGCAATCTAAGCCCTGCAGAATGAAATTTCCACAGTGATTAGACCAGGAATCTATTCTTTTTCGAAGTTTGACCTGGGGTTTTCTCTGCATTTTTGCTGAATTTACGAAAAATGCTTTTTAAATAGAAGGGTTCTCATTCAAATTTTAATAACAATCGTATTTTTAGTAACGACGGTAGTTTTGATTATTTTTACTATGTAAAGCAATTAAATCTTTAAAAGGCTGCATATCTAGTAAACATTATTCCCCAGGCTGAAATTTCACAGTGATTAGACGGGGAATCGCCTCATTTTTCGAAGTTTTGACCTAGGATTTTCTCATTTTTGCTGAATTTACGAAAAAATGCTTTAAATGAAGAGTTCTCATTAAAATTTTAATAACAATCAGAAGTTTAGTAGTGGTAAGTTTGAAGTTATTTTTACTATATAAACAGAATTGAAATCTTTAAAAACTGTATCTCGTAAACGATAAACCCTACAGGGCAAAAATTCACAGTTAGACAGGAATCGCACCTCTTTTTCGAAGTTTGACCTAGGATTTTCTCATTTTTTGCTGAATTTACGAAAAAATGCTTTAAATAGAAGAGTTCTCATTCAAAATTTTTATAACAATCGTATTTTTAGTAACGACGGTAGTTTAGTTATACTTTTTACTATGTAAACGAGTGAAATCTTTAAAAAAGGCTGTCTCTGTAAACGATAGGCCTACAGGGCTGAAAATTCCACAGTGATTAGACAGGAATCCGCCTCTTTTTTCAAGTTTTGACCTAAGTTCTCTCTTTGCTGAATTTACGAAAAATGCTTTAAATGAAGAGTTCTCATTCAAAATTTTAATAACAATCGTATTTTTAGTAACGACAGTAGTTTTGATCATTTTTACTATGAAAACGAGAATTAAAATCTTTAAGGCTGTATCTCGTAAACGATAAGCCCTACGGTGAAATTTCCACAGTGATTAGACAGGAATGCTTTCTTTCCAAGTTTTGACCTAGGATTTTCTCATTTTTTGCTGAATTTACGAAAAAATGCTTTAATTTGAAAAGTTTTAGTTCAAACCTTTAATAACAATCGTATTTTTAGCGCGACAGTAGTTTTGATTATTTTATGTAAACAGGAATTGAAGTCTTTAAAAGCCTGTATCTCGTAAACGATAAGCCCTACGAGGCTGAAATTTCCGCAGTAATTAGACGGGAATCGCCTCTTTTTTCGACGTTTTGACCAAGGATTTTTTTTTGCTGAATTTACGAAAAAATGCTTTAATTGAAAAGTTCTCATTCAAAATTTCAATAACAATCGTATTTTTAGTAACGACGGTAGTTTTGATTATTTTTACTATGTAAACGAAATTGGAAATCTTTAAAAGGCTGTATCTCGTAAACGATAAGCCCTACGAGGCTGAAATTTCCACAGTGATTAGACGGGAATCGCCTGTTTTTTTGAAGTTTAGACGGGAATCGCCTCTTTTTTCGAAGTTTTGACCTAGGATTTTCTCAGTTTTGCTGAATTTACGAAAAAATGCTTTAAATAGAAGAGTTCTCATTCAAAATTTAATAACAATCAAGTTTTAGTAATGACAGTGATTTTGATTATTTTTTTACTATGTAAACGAAATTGAAATCTTTAAAAGGCTGTATCGTAAACGATAAGCCCTACGAGGCTGAAATTTATTCCACAGTGATTAGACAGGAATCGCCTCTTTTTCCAAGTTTTGACTTAGGATTTTCTGTTTTAGCTGAATTTTGAAAAATGCTTTAAATTGAAAGTTCTCGGCAAAATATAAATAACAATCGTATTTTTAGTAACGACGGTATTTTTGATTATTTTTACTATGTAAACGAAATTGAAATCTTTAAAAGGCTGTATCTCGTAAACGATAAGCCCTACGAGGCTGAAAATTCCACAGTGATTAGGCGGGAATCGCCTCTTTTTTCGAAGTTTTGACCTAGGATTTTCTCATTTTTTGCTGAATTTACGAAAAATGCTTAAAATAGAAAAGTTCTCGTCAAAATTTTAATAACAATCCGTATTTTAAAAAGTAACGACGGTAGTTTTGATTATTTTTACTATATAGAAACAGTGAAATCTTTAAAAGGCTGTATCTCGTAAACGATAAAGCCCCTACAGTGAAATTTCACAGTGATTAGACAGGAATCGCCTCTTTTTCGAAGTTTTGACCTAAGTTTTCTCATTTTTGCTGAATTTGAAAAATGCTTTAAATAGAAGAGTTCATTCAAAATTTTAATAACAATCGTATTTTTAGTAACGAAGGTTGTTTTGATTATTTTTTACTATGTAAACGAAATTGAAATCATTAAAAGCCTGTATCTCGTATACGATAAGCCCTACGAGGCTGAAATTTCCACAGTGATTAGACGCGAATCGCCTCTTTTTTCGAAGTTTTGACCTAGGATTTTCTCACTTTTTGCTGAATTTACGAAAAAATGCTTTAAATAGAAGAGTTCTCATTCAAATTTTAATAACAATCGTATTTTTAGTAACTTGACAGTAGTTTTGATTATTTTTACTATGTAAACAGGATTGAAATCTTTAAAAGGCTGTATCTCGTAAACGATAAGCCCTACGAGGCTGAAATTTCCACAGTGATTAGACGGGAATCGCCTGTTTTTTTGAAGTTTGGACCTAGGATTTTCTCATTTTTTGCTGAATTTACGAAAAAATGCTTTTAATAGAAGAGTTCTCATTTAAAATTTTAATAACAATCGTATTTTTAGTAACGACGGTAGTTTTGATTATTTTTTACTATGTAAACGAAATTGAAATCTTTAAAAGGCTGTATCTCGTAAACGATAAGCCCTACGAGAATACTGAAATTTTCACAGTGATTAGACGGGAATCGCCTCTTTTTTCGAAGTTTTGACCTGGGATTTTCTCATTTTTGTAATTTACGAAAAAAATGCTTTAAATAGAAAGTTCTAATTCAAAATTTAATAACAATCGTATTTTTAGTAACGAAGGTTGTTTTGATTATTTTTTACTATGTAAACGAAATTGAAATCATTAAAAGCCTGTATCTCGTATACGATAAGCCCTACGAGGCTGAAATTTCCACAGTGATTAGACGCGAATCGCCTCTTTTTTCGAAGTTTTGACCTAGGATTTTCTCACTTTTTGCTGAATTTACGAAAAAATGCTTTAAATAGAAGAGTTCTCATTCAAAATTTTAATAACAATCGTATTTTTAGTAACGACAGTAGTTTTGATTATTTTTATATGTAAACGAAATTGAAATCTTTAAAAGGCTGTATCATGAAACGATAAGCCCTACGGGCTGCAAATTTCCACAGTGATTAATTGAGATCGCCTGTTTTTTTGAAGTTTGGACCTAGGATTTTCTCATTTTTTGCTGAATTTACGAAAAAATGCTTTAAATAGAAGAGTTCTCATTCAAAATTTTTATAACAACAATTTTTTTTTTAGTAACGACGGTAGTTTTGATTATTTTTTACTATGTAAACGAAATTGAAATCTTTAAAAGTCTGTATCTCGTAAACGATAGGCCCTACGAGGCTGAAAATTCCACAGTGATTAGACGGGAATCGCCTCTTTTTTTCGAAGTTTTGACCTAGAAGTTTTCTCATTTTTGCTGAATTTACGAATAAATGCTTTAAATAGAAGAGTTCTCGACCAAAATTTTAATAACAATCGTATTTTAGTAACGACGGTAGTTTTTGATCATTTTGACTATGAAAACAGAGTGAAATCTTTAAGGCTGTATCATGAAACGATAAGCCTACAGGGCTAAGAATTTCACAGTGATTAGACAGGAATCATACCTCTTTCGAAGTTTTGACCTAAGTTTTCTCATTTTTGCTGAATTTACGAAAAAAATGCTTTAAATAGAAGAGTTCTCATTCAAAATTTTAATAACAATCGAAGTTTTAGTAACGACAGTAGATTTTGATTATTTTTTACTATGTAAACAGAAGTGAAATCTTTAAGGCTGTATCATGAAACATTAACCCTACAGAATGAAAATTCCACAGTTATTGGAGCAGGAATCATACCTCTTTTTCGAGATTTTGACCTAAGATTTTCTCATTTTTGCTGAATTTACGAAAAATGCTTTAAATAGAAGAAGTTCTCATTCAAAATTTTTTATAACAATCGTATTTTTAGTAACGACAGTAGTTTGATTATTTTTACTATGTAAACGAAATTGAAATCTTTAAGGCTGTATCGTAAACGATAGGCCCTACGAGGCTGAAAATTCCTGATGATTAGACGGGAATCGCCTCTTTTTCAAGTTTTGACCTAGGATTCTCTCATTTTTGCTGAATTTACGAAGAAAAAATGCTTCAAATAGAAGAGTTCTCATTCAAAATTTTAATAACAATCGTATTTTTAGTAACGACAGTAGTTTTGATCATTTTTACTATGAAAGCAGAAATTGAAATCTTTAAAAGGCTGTATCTCGTAAACGATAAGCCCTACGAGAAATAAATTTCCACAGTGATTAGACGGGAATCGCCTCTTTTTCAGGGTTTGACTAAGTTTTCTCATTTTGCTGAATTTGAAAAAATGCTTTAATTTGAAAAGTTTTAATTCAAACCTTTATTAACAATCCTATTTTTAGTAACGACGGTAGTTTTGATTATTTTTACTACTATAAACGAAATTAAATCTTTAAAGCCTGTATCTCGTAAACGATAAGCCCTACAGGCTGAAATTTCCGCAGTAATTAGACGGGAATCGCCTCTTTTTTCGACGTTTTGACCTAGGATTTTTTTTTGCTGAATTTACGAAAAAATGCTTTAATTTGAAAAGTTCTCATTCAAAATTTTAATAACAATCGTATTTTTAGTAACGACCAGTAGTTTTGATTGTACACTATGAAGCAAGTGAAATCTTTAAGGCTGTATCTCATGCAGACGATATTTCTGAGGCTAAGAGAATTTCACAGTGGTTAGACAGGAATCTCGCCTGTTTTTTGAAGTTTAGACGGGAATCGCCTCTTTTTCGGGTTTGACCTAGGATTTTCTCAGTTTTGCTGAATTTACGAAAAATGCTTTAAATAGAAAGAGTTCTCATTCAAAATTTTAATAACAATCTGAAGTTTAGTAACGTGATGATTTTGATTATTTTTACTATGTAAACGAAATTAAGAATCTTTAAAGGCTGTATCTCGTAAACGATAAACCCTACGAGGGCTGAAATTTCCTGATGATTAGACGGGAATCGCCTCTTTTTTCGAAGTTTTGACTTAGGATTTTCTCATTTTTAGCTGAATTTACGAAAAAATGCTTTAAATTGAAAAGTTCTCATTCAAAATATAAATAACAATCGTATTTTTAGTAACGACGGTATTTTTGATTATTTTTACTATGTAAGCAGAAATTGAAATCTTTAAACATCTCGTAAACGATAAGCCTACGAAACAGAAAATTCCACAGTGATTGAGCGGGAATCGCCTCTTTTTTCGAAGTTTTGACCTAGGATTTTCTCATTTTTGCTGAATTTACGAATAAATGCTTTAAATAGAAGAGTTCTCATTCAAAATTTTAATAACAATCGTATTTTTAGTAACGACGGTAGTTTTGATTATTTTTACTATGTAAACGAAATTGAAATCTTTAAAGGCTGTATCTCGTAAACGATAAGCCCTACGAGATGAAATTTTCACAGTGATTAGACAGGAATCGCCTCTTTTTCAGAAGTTTTGACCTAAAAGTTTTTCTCATTTTTACTAGTTACGAAAAAATGCTTTAAATAGAAAGTTCTAATTCAAAAAATTTAATAACAATCGTATTTTTAACAGAAAGGTTGTTTTGATTATTTTTACTATGAAGCAGTGAAATCATTAAAGCCTGTATCTCGTAACTTACGATAAGCCCTACAGGCTGAAATTCCCACAGTGATTAGACGCGAATCGCCTCTTTTTCGAAGTTTTGACCTAGGATTTTTCCTCACTTTTTGCTGAATTTTACGAAAAAATGCTTTAAATAGAGAGTTCTCATTCAAAATTTTAACAATCGTATTTTAGTAACGACAGTAGTTTTGATTATTTTTACTATGTAAACCAGAAATTGGAAATCTTTAAAGGCTGTATCTCGTAAACATGATAAACCCTACAGGGCTAGAAATTTCCACAGTGATTAGACGGGAATCGCTTCTTTTTCCGAGTTCTGACCTAGGATTTTCTCTCCATTTTTTGCTGAATTTACGAAAAATGCTTTAAATAGAAAAGAGTTCTCATTCAAAATTTTAATAACAATCGTATTTTAGTAACGACGGTAGTTTTGATTATTTTTACTATGTAAACAGAAATTAGAATCTTTAAAAGGCTGTATCTCGTAAACGATAAGCCTACGAGGCTGAAATTTCCACAGTGATTAGACAGGAATCGCCTCATTTTCGAAGTTTTGACCCCTAGGATTTTCTCATTTTTGCTGGATTACGAAAAATGCTTTAAATGAAGAGTTCTCATTCAAAGAATTTTAATAACAATCGTATTGTTTTTAGTAACGACGGTAGTTTTGATTATTTTTTTACTAATATTAAGCAGAGTGAAGTCTTTAAAGGCTGTATCTCGTAAACGATAAGCCCTACGAGGCTGAAGAATTTCACAGTGATTAGACAGGAATCATACCTCATTTTTCGAAGTTTGACCTAGGATTTTCTCATTTTTTGCTGAATTTACGAAAAAATGCTTTAAATAGAAGAGTTCTCATTCAAAATTTTAATAACAATCAAAGTTTTAGTAACGACGGTAGTTTTGATTATTTTTTACTATGTAAACGAAATTGAAATCTTTAAGGCTGTATCTCATGAAACGCGATAAGCCCTACGAGGCTGAAAATTCACAGTGATTGAGAGCGGGAATCGCCTCTTTTTCAGTTTTGACCTAGGATTTTCTCATTTTGCTGAATTTACGAATAAATGCTTTAAATAGAAAGTTCTCATTCAAAATTTAATAACAATCATTATTTTAGTAACGACGGTAGTTTTGATTATTTTTACTGTAAACGAAATTGAAATCTTTAAAAGGCTGTATCTCGTAAACGATAAGCCCTACGAGGCTGAAATTTCCACAGTGATTAGACGGGAATCGCCTCTTTTTTCGAAGTTTTGACCTTGGATTTTCTCATTTTTTGCTGAATTTACAAAAAAATCTTTAAATAGAAGAGTTCTCATTCAAAATTTTAATAACAATCGTATTTTTAGTAACGACGGTAGTTTTGATTATTTTTTACTATGTAAACAAAATTGAAATCTTTAAAAGGCTATATCTCGTAAACGATGGGCCCTATGAGGCTGAAATTTCCAAAGTGATTAGACGGGAATCGCCTCTTTTTTCGAAGTTTTGACCTAGGATTTTCTCATTTTTTGCTAAATTTACGAAAAAATGCTTTAAATAGAAGAGTTCTCATTCAAAAAATTTAATAACAATCGAAATTTTAGCAACGACAGTAGTTTTGATTATTTTTTACTATGTAAACGAAATTGATATCTTTAAAAGGCTGTATCTCGTAAACAATAAGCCCTACGAGGCTGAAATTTCCACAGTGATTAAACGGGAATCGCCTCTTTTTCGAAGTTTTGACCTACGATTTTCTCATTTTTTGCTAAATTTACGAAAAAATGCTTTAAAAAGAAGAGTTATCATTCAAAATTTTAATAACAATCGTATTTTTAGTAACGACGGTAGTTTTGATTATTTTTTACTATGTAAACTTAGAGGTGAAATCTTTAAAAGGCTGTATCGTAGAAACGATAAGCCCCTACAAGGCTAGAAATTTCCACGAAGGGTGAGTGGAGCAGAAGGAATCGCCTCTTTTTCCGAGATTTTGACCTAGGATTTTCTCATTTTTGCTGAATTTACGAAAAAATGTACAAATAGAGAGTTCTCATTCAAAATTTTAATAATAATCGTATTTTTAGTAACGACGGTAGTTTTGATTATTTTTACTATGTAAACAGAAATTGAAATCTAAGAGGCTGTATCTCGTAAACGATAAAGCCCTACAGGCTGAAATTTCCACAGTGATTAGACAGGAATCAACCTCTTTTTTCGAAGTTTTGACCTATGATTTTCTCATTTTTTTGCTGAATTTACGAAAAAATGCTTTAAATAGAAGTGTTCTCATTCAAAATTTTAATAACAATCGTATTTTTAGTAACGACAGTAGTTTTGATTATTTTTTACTATATATAGCTTAAATTGAAATCTTTAAAAGGCTGTATCTCGTAAACGATAAGCCCTACGAGGCTGAAATTTCCACACTGATTAGACGGGAATCGCCTGTTTTTTTGAAGTTTGGACCTAGGATTTTCTCATTTTTTGCTGAATTTACGACAAAATGCTTCAAATAGAAGAGTTCTCATTCAAAATTTTTATAACAATCGTATTTTTAGTAACGACGGTAGTTTTGATTATTTTTACTATGTACTGAAAATTGAAATCTTTAAAAGGCTGTATCTCGTAAACGATAAGCCCTACCAGAGGCTAAATTTCCACAGTGATTAGACGGGAATCGCTTCTTTTTTCGAAGTTTTGACCTAGGATTTTCTCATTTTTTGCTGAATTTACGAAAAAATGCTTTAAATAGAAGAGTTCTCATTCAAAATTTTAATAACAATCGTATTTTTAGCGCGACGGTAGTTTGATTATTTTACTATGTAAACGAAATTGAAGTCTTTAAAGGCTGTATCTCGTATTGATAAATATAGAATGAAATTTCCACAGTGATTAGACGGGAATCGCCTCATTTTCGAAGTTTTGACCTAGAAGTTTTCTCATTTTTTGCTGAATTTACGAAAAATGCTTTAAAATAGAAGAGTTCTCATTCAAAATTTTAATAACAATCAAAGTTTAGTAACGACCAGTAGTTTTGATTATTTTTATATGTAAACGAAATTTAGAAATCTTTAAAGGCTGTATCTCGTAAACGATAAGCCCTACGAGAACAGAAAATTCACAGTGATTGAGCAGGAATCATACTCTTTTTTCAGTTTTGACTGAGATTTTCTCATTTTTGCTGAATTTACGAATAAATGCTTTAAATGAAGAGTTCTCATTCAAAATTTTAATAACAATCGTATTTTTAGTAACGACAGTAGTTTTTGATTATTTTTACTATGTAAACAAGGTGAAATCTTTAAAGGCTGTATCTCGTAAACGATAAGCCCTACAGGCTGAAATTTTTCACAGTGATTAGACAGGAATCGCCTCTTTTTCAGAGGATTTTGACCTAGGATTTTCTCATTTTTGCTGAATTTTTGAAAAATGCTTTAATTTGAAGGTTTAATTAAACCTTCAATAACAATCGTATTTTTAGTAACGACGGTAGTTTTGATTATTTTTACTAGGTAAACGAAATTGAAGTCTTTAAAGCCTGTATCGTAAACGATAAGCCCTGCAAGCTGAAATTTCCGCAGTAATTAGACGGGAATCGCCTCTTTTTTCGACGTTTTGACCTAGGATTTTTTTTTTCCTGAATTTACGAAAAAATGCTTTAATTTGAAAAGTTCTCATTCAAAATTTTAATAACAATCGTATTTTTAGTAACGACGGTAGTTTTGATTATTTTCTGTATAACGAAATTGAAATCTTTAAAGGCTGTATCTCGTAAACGATAAGCCCTACGAGGCTAGAATTTCCACAATGATGATTAGACGGGAATCGCCTGTTTTGAAGTTTGGACCTAGGATTTTCTCATTTTTGCTGAATTTACGACAAAATGCTTCAAATGAAGAGTTCTCATTCAAAATTTTATAACAATCGTATTTTTGGCGTAACGACGGTAGTTTTGATTATTTTTACTATGTAAACGAGGTAGAAATCTTTAAAGGCTGTATCTCGTAAACGATAAGCCCTACAGAAGCTGAAATTTCCACAGTGATTAGACAGGAATCGCTGCTTTTTTGTTTTGACCTAAGTTTTTCTCATTTTTGCTGAATTTACGAAAAAATGCTTTAAATAGAAGAGTTCTCATTCAAAATTTTAATAACAATCGTATTTTTAAGTAACGACAGTAGTTTTGATTATTTTTACTATGTAAACGAAATTGAAATCTTTAAAGGCTGTATCTCGTAAACGATAAGCCCTACAGGCTGAAATTTCCACAGTGATTAGACAGGAATCGCCTCATTTTTTCAGAAGTTTTGACCTAGGATTTTCTCATTTTTGCTGAATTTACGAAAAATGCTTTAAATCAGAAGAGTTCTCATTCAAAATTTTAATATAATCGAAGTTGCCGTAGTGACAGTAGTTTTGATTGTTTTTACTATGTAAGCAGGTGAAATCTTTAAAGGCTGTATCTCGTAAACGATAAGCCCTACAGGCTGTTTCCACAGTGATCAGACGGGAATCGCCTCTTTCAAGTTTGACCTAGGATTTTCTCATTTTGCTGAATTTACGAAAAAAATGCTTTAAATAGAGAGTTCTCATTAAAAATTTTAATAACAATCAATTTTTAGTAACGACAGGAAGTTTGATTATTTTTACTATATAGAGCAAAGTGAAATCTTTAAAGGCTGTATCTCGTAAACGATAAGCCCTGCGAAGTCTGCAATTTCCACAGTGATTGGTGGGAATCGCCTCTTTTTCGAAGTTTTGACCTAAGTTTTCTCATTTTTGCTGAATTTACGAGAAAAATGCTTTAAATAGAAGAGTTCTCATTCAAAATTTTAATAACAATCGTATTTTTAGTAACGACGGTAGTTTGATTATTTTACTATGTAAACGAAGTGAAATCTTTAAGGCTGTATCTACGTAGCATTAGCCCACACAGGAATTTAAAAATTTCACAGTGATTGAACAGGAATCGCCTCTTTTTCAGTTTTGACATGGATTTTCTCATTTTTGCTGACATTACAAAAAAAATGCTTTAAATAGAAGAGTTCATTTCAAAATTTTAATAACAATCGTATTTTTAGTAACGACAGTAGTTTTGAATATTTTTTACTATGTAAACAAAGTGAAATCTTTAGGAAACTATATCGTAAGCAATGGGCCCTATGAGGCTGAAATTTCAAAGTGATTGAGCAAATCGCCTCTTTTCGAAGTTTTTGACCTAGGATTTTCTCATTTTGCTAAATTTACAGAAGAAAAAATGCTTTAAATAGAAAGTTCTCATTCAAAAATTTAATAACAATCGAAATTTGCCCAACGACAGTAGTTTTGATTATTTTTACTATGTAAACGAAATTGAAATCTTTAAAAGGCTGTATCGTAAACAATAAGCCCTACGAGGCTGAAATTTCCACAGTGATTAGACGGAATCGCCTCTTTTTCGAAGTTTTGACCTACGATTTTCTCATTTTTACTAAATTTACGAAAAATGCTTTAAATAGAAGAGTTATCATTCAAAATTTTAATAACAATCGTTTTAGTAACGACAGTAGTTTTGATTATTTTTACTATGTAAACGAAATTGAAATCTTTAAAGGCTGTATCTCGTAAACGATAAGCCCTACGAGGCTGAAATTTCCAGTATTAGACGGAATCGCCTCTTTTTCGAAGTTTTGACCTAGGATTTTTCACTGAATTTACGAAAAATGCTTTAATGAAGAGTTCTCATTCAAAATTTTAATAACAATCGTATTTTTAGTAACGACGGTAGTTTTGATTATTTTTACTATGTAAACGAATTGAAATCTTTAAAAGGCTGTATCTCGTAAACGATAAGCCCTACGAGGCTGAAATTTCCACAGTGATTAGACGGGAATCGCCTCTTTTTTCGAAGTTTTGACCTAGGATTTTCTCATTTTTTGCTGAATTTACGAAAAAATGCTTTAATTTGAAAGGTTTAATTCAAACCTTTAATAACAATCGTATTTTTAGTAACGACGGTAGTTTTGATTATTTTTACTAGGTAAACGAAATTGAAGTCTTTAAAAACCTGTATCTCGTAAACGATAAGCCCTACGAGGCTGAAATTTCGCAGAATTAGACGGAATCGCCTCTTTTTCGACGTTTTGACCTAGGATTTTTTTTTCCCGAATTTACGAAAAAATGCTTTAATTTGAAAAGTTCTCATTCAAAATTTTAATAACAATCGTATTTTTAGTAACGACGGTAGTTTTGATTATTTTTTACTATGTAAACGAAATTGAAAATCTTTAAAGGCTGTATCTCGTAAACGATAAGCCCTACGAGGCTGAAATTTCCACAGTGATTAGACGGGAATCGCCTGTTTTTTTGAAGTTTGGACCTAGGATTTTCTCATTTTTTGCTGAATTTACGACAAAATGCTTTAAATAGAAGAGTTCTCATTCAAAATTTTTATAACAATCGTATTTTTAGTAACGACGGTAGTTTTGATTATTTTTTACTATGTAAACGAAATTGAAATCTTTAAAAGGCTGTATCTCGTAAACGATAAGCCCTACGAGGCTGAAATTTCCACAGTGATTAGACGGAATCGCTTTTTTTTTTCGAAATTTTGACCTAGGATTTTCTATTTTTTGCTTAATTTACGAAAAATGCTTTAAATAGAAGAGTTCTAATTCAAAATTTTAATAACAATCGTATTTTTAGTAACGACGGTAGTTTTGATTATTTTTTACTATGTAAACGAAAATGAAATCTTTAAAAGGCTGTATCTCTTAAACGATAAGCCCTACGAGGCTGAAAATTCCACAGTTATTAGACGGGAACGCCTCTTTTTTAAGTTTTGACCTAGGATTTTCTCATTTTTGCTGAATTTACGAAAAAATGCTTTAAATAGAAGAGTTCTCATTCAAAATTTTAATAACAATCGAAGTTTTAGTAACGACGGTAGTTTTGATTATTTTTTACTATGTAAACGAAATTGAAATCTTTAAAAGGCTGTATCTCGTAAACGATAAGCCCTACGAGGCTGAAATTTCCACAGTGATTAGACGGGAATCGCCTCTTTTTTCGAAGTTTTGACCTAGGATTTTCTCATTTTTTGCTGAATTTACGAAAAAATGCTTTAAATAGAAGAGTTCTCATTCAAAATTTTAATAACAATCGAATTTTTAGTAACGACGGAAGTTTTGATTATTTTTTACTATGTAAACGAAATTGAAATCTTTAAAAGGCTGTATCTCGTAAACGATAAGCCCTACGAGGCTGAAATTTCACAGTGATTAGACGGGAATCGCCTCTTTTTTCGAAGTTTTGACCCAGGATTTTCTCATTTTTTGCTGAATTTACGAAAAAATGCTTTAAATAGAAGAGTTCTCATTCAAAATTTTAATAACAATCGTATTTTTAGTAACGACGGTAGTTTTGATTATTTTTTTCTATGTAAACGAAATTGAAATCTTTAAAAGGCTGTATCTCGTAAACGATAAGCCCTATGAGGCTGAAATTTACAGTGATTAGAAGGGAATCGCCTCTTTTTCGAAGTTTTGACCTAGGATTTTCATTTTTGCTGAATTTACGAAAAATGCTTTAAATAGAAGAGTTCTCATTCAAAATTTTAATAACAACGTATTTTTAGTAACGACTGTAGTTTTGATTATTTTTACTATTTAAAAAGAAATTTAAATTTTAAAAACCCCTATCTCGTAAAAGATAAGCCCTACGAGGCTGAAATTTCCCAGTGATTAGACGGAATCGCTTTTTTCAGTTTTGACCTAGATTTTCTATTTTTGCTGAATTTACGAAAAATGCTTTAAATGAAAGTTCTCATTCAAAATTTTAATAACAATCGTATTTTTAGTAACGACGGTAGTTTTGATTATTTTTACTATGTAAACGAAATTGAAATCTTAAAAGCCTGTATCTTGTAAACGATAAGCCCTACGAGGCTGAAAATCTACAGTGATTAGACGGGAATCGCCTCTTTTCGGAAGTTTTGACCTAGATTTTCTCATTTTTGCTGAATTTACGAAAAATGCTTTAAATAGAAGAGTTCTCATTCAAAATTTTAATAACAATCGTATTTTTAGTAACAACGGTAGTTTTGATTATTTTTTACTATGTAAACGAAATTGAAGTCTTTAAAAGCCTGTATCTCGTAAACGATAAGCCCTACGAGGCTGAAATTTCCACAGTGATTAGACGGGAATCGCCTCTTTTTTTGAAGTTTTGACCTAGGATTTTCTCATTTTTTGCTGAATTTACGAAAAAATGCTTTAATTTGAAAAGTTCATATTCAAAATTTTAATAATAACGTATTTTTAGTAATGACGGTAGTTTTGATTATTTTACTATGTAAATGAAATTGAAATCTTTTAAAAGCCTGTATCCGTAAACGATAAGCCCTACGAGGCTGAAAATTCCACAGTGATTAGACGGGAATCGCCTCTTTTTTCAAAGTTTTGACCTAGGATTTTTTCATTTTTTGCTGAATTTAACAAAAAATGCTTTAAATAGAAGAGTTCTCATTCAAAATTTTAATAACAATCGTAGTTTTAGTTACGACGGTAGTTTTGATTATTTTACTATGTAAACGAAATTGAAATCTTAAAAGCCTGTATCTCGTAAACGATAAGCCGTACGAGGCTGAAATTCTACAGTGATTAGACGGAATCGCTCTCTTTTTCGAAGTTTTGACCTAGGATTTTGGCTTACATTTTTGCTGAATTTACGAAAAATGCTTTAAATAGAAGAGTTCTCATTCAAAATTTTAATAATCGTATTTTTAGCAACGATTTGCAGTTTTGATAATTTTTTACTATGTAACGAAATTGAAATCTTTAAAAGGCTGTATCTCGTAAACAATAGCTCTACGAGGCTGAAATTTCCACAGTGATTAGACGGGAATCGCCTCTTGATTAGACGGGAATCGCCTTCTTTTTCGAAGTTTTGACCTAGGATTTTCTATTTTTGCTGAATTTACGAAAAATGCTTTAAATAGAAGAGTTCTCATTCAAAATTTTAATAACAATCGTAGTTTAAGATGACGGTAGTTTTGATTATTTTTACTATAAACGAAATTGAAATCTTTCAAAGCCTGTATCTCGTAAACGATAAGCCGTACGAGGCTGAAATTTCCACAGTGATTAGACGGAATCGCCTCTTTTTCGAAGTTTTGACTCTAGGATTTTCTCATTTTTTGCTGAATTTACGAAAAAATGCTTTAAATAGAAGAGTTCTCATTCAAAATTTTAATAACAATCGTATTTTTAGCAACGACGGTAGTTTTGATTATTTTTTTTACTATGTAAACGAAATTGAAATCTTTAAAAGGCTGTATCTCGTAAACGATAACGAGGCTGAAATTTCCCAGTGATTAGACGGGATCGCCTCTTTTTTCGAAGTTTTGACCTAGGATTTTCATTTTTTGCTGAATTTACGAAAAAATGCTTTAAATAAAGAGTTCTCATTCAAAATTTTAAAAACAATCGTATTTTTAGCAACGACGGTAGTTTGGATTATTTTTACTATGTAAACGAAATTGAAATCTTTAAAAGGCTGTATCTCGTAAACGATAAGCCCTACGAGGCTGAAATTCCACAGTGATTAGACGGGAATCGCCTCTTTTTTCGAAGTTTTGACCTAGGATTTTCTCATTTTTTGCTGAATTTACGAAAAAATGCTTTAAATTGAAAAGTTCTCTTCAAAATTTTAATAACAATCGTATTTTTAGTAACGACGGTAGTTTTGATTATTTTTACTATGTAATTGAAATGAAATCTTTAAAAGGCTGTATCTCTAAACGATAAGCCCTACGAGGCTGAAAATTCCACAGTGATTAGACGGGAATCGCCTCTTTTTTCGAAGTTTTGACCTAGGATTTTCTCATTTTTTGCTGAATTTACGAAAAAATGCTTTAAATAGAAGAGTTCTCATTCAAAATTTTAATAACAATCGTAGTTTTAGTTACGACGGTAGTTTTGATTATTTTTTACTATGTAAACGAAATTGAAATCTTTAAAAGCCTGTATCTCGTAAAATGATAAGCCCTACGGAGGCTGAAATTTGCGATTAGACGAATCGCCTCTTTTTCGAAGTTTTGACGTAGGATTTTCTCATTTTTTGCTGAATTTACGAAAAAATGCTTTAAATAGAAGAGTTCTCATTCAAAATTTTAAAAACAATCGTATTTTTAGCAACGACTGTAGTTTGGATTATTTTTTACTATGTAAACGAAATTGAAATCTTTAAAAGGCTGTATCTCGTAAACGATAAGCCCTACGAGGTTGAATGTACAGTGAATAGACGGGAATCGCCTCTTTTTTTCGAAGTTTTGACCTAGGATTTTCTAATTTTTGCTGAATTTACGAAAAAATGCTTTAAATTGAAAAGTTCTCTTTCAAAATTTTAATAACAATAGTATTTTTAGTAACGACGGTAGTTTTGATTATTTTTTACTATGTAAACGAAATTGAAATCTTTAAAAGCCTGTATCTCGTAAACGATAAGCCCTAGGAGGCTGAAATTCTACAGTGATTAGACGGGAATCGCCTCTTTTTCAGTTTTGACTCAGGATTTTCTCACTTTAGCTGAATTTACGAAAAAATGCTTTAAATAGAAGAGTTCTCATTCAAAATTTTAATAACAATCGTATTTTTAGCAACGACGGTAATTTTAATTATTTTTAACAATATAAACAAAATTGAAATTTATAAATGGCTGTATCTCGTAAACTATAAGCCCTACGAGTCTGAAATTTCCACAGTAAATAGACGGGAATCGCCTCTGTTTCGAAGTTTCGACCTAGAATTTTCTCATTTTTTGCTAAATTAACGAAAAAATGCTTTAAATAGCAGAGTTCTCATTCAAAATTTTAATAACAAACGTATTTTTTAGTAACGACGGTATTTCGATTATTTTTTACTATGTAAACGAACAATCTTTAAAAGGCTCTATCTCGTAAACGATAAGCCCTACGAGGCTGAAATTTACACAGTGATTAGACGGGAATCGCCTCTTTTTTCGAAGATTGGACCTAGGATTTCTTATTTTTTGCTGAATGCACGAAAAAATGCTTTAAATTAAAAGTTCTCATTCAAAATTTCACAATAATCGTATTTTTAGTAACGACGGTAGTTTTGATTATTTTTTACTATGTAAACGAAATTGAAATCTTTAAAAGGCTGTATCTCGTAACGATAAGCGCTACGGAGGCTGAAAATTCCACAGTGATTAGACGGGAATCATTCTTTTTTCGAAGTTTTACCCAGGATTTTTCTATTTTTTGCTGAATTTACGAAAAAAATGCTTTAAAGAAGAGTTCTCATTCAAAATTTTAATAACAATCGTAGTTTTAGTAACGACGGTAGTTTTGATTATTTTACTATGTAAACGAAATTGAAATCTTTAAAAGCCTGTATCTCGTAAACGATAAGCCCTTACGAGGCTGAAAATTCCACAGTAATTAGACGGGAATCGCTCTCTTTTTTCAGTTTTGACTTTAGGATTTTTCATTTTATTGAATTTACGAAAAATGCTTTAAATAGAAGAGTTCTTTATTCAAAATTTTAATAACAATCGTAGTTTTAGTAACGACGGTTGTTTTGATTATTTTACTATGTAAACGAAATTGAAATCTTAAATGGCTGTATCTCTGTAACGATAAGCCCTACGAGGCTGAATACAGTGATTAGACGGGAATCGCCTTTATTCGAAGTTTTGACTCAGGATTTTCTCATTTTTTGCTGAATTTACGGTGCTTTAAATAGAAGAGTTCTCATTCAAAATTTTAATAACAATCGTTATTTTTGCAACGACGGTAGTTTTAATTATTTCTTACTATGTAAACGAAATTGAAATCTTTAAAAGGCTGTATCTCGTAAACGATAAGCCCTACGAGGCTGAAATTTCCACAGTGATTAGACGTAATCGCCTCTTTTTTCGAAGTTTTGACCTAGGATTTTCTAATTTTTTGCTGAATTTACGAAAAATTGCTTTAATTTGAAAAGTTCTGATTCAAACCTTTAATAATAAAAATCGTATTTTTAGTAACGACGGTAGTTTTGATTATTTTTTACTATGTAATGAAATTGAAATATTTAAAAGGCTGTATCTCGTAAACGATAAGTCTTAATGAGGCTGAAATTTCCGCAGTGATTAGACGGAAATCGCCTCCTTTTTTGGGAAGTTTTGACCCAGGATTTTCTCATTTTTTGCTGAATTTACGAAAAAATGCTTTAAATAGAAGAGTTCTCAATCAAAATTTTAATAACAATCGTATTTTTAGTAACGACGGTGGTTTTGATTATTTTTTACTATGTCAACGAAATTGAAATCTTTAAAAGCCTGTATCTCGTAAACGATAAGCCCTACGAGGCTGAAATTTCAACAGTGATTAGACGGGAATCGCCTTTTTTTTTCGAAGTTTTGACCTAGGATTTTCTCATTTTTTGCTGAATTTACGAAAAAATGCTTTAATTTGAAAAGTTCTCATTCAAACCTTTAATAACAATCGTATTTTTAGTAACGACGGTAGTTGATTATTTTTTAATATAAACGAAATTGAAATCTTTAAAAGGCCTCTATCTCGTAAACGAGGCTTCCCATGAGGCTGAAATTTTTACAGTGATTAGACGGAATCGCCTTTTTCAAGATTTGACTCCAGGATTTCTTATTTTGTTGAATGTAATGAAAAATGCTTTAAATTAAAAGTTCTCATCCAAAATTTCCCACACAATCGTATTTTTAGTAACGACGGTAGTTTTGATTATTTTTTACTATGTAAACGAAATTGAAATCTTTAAAAGGCTGTATCTCGTAAACGATAAGCCCTACGAGGCTGAAAATTCCATGCGATTAGACGGGAATCGCTCTTTTTTCGTAGTTTTGACCTAGATTTTCTATATTTTTTGCTGAATTTACGAAAAAAATGCTTTAAATTAAAAAAAGTTCTCATTCAAAATTTTAATAACAATCGTATTTTTAGTAACGACGGTAGTTTTGATTATTTTTTACTATGTCAACGAAATTGAAATCTTTAAAAGCCTATATCTCGTAAACGAATAAGCCCTACGAGGCTGAAATTTCCACAGTGATTAGACGGGAATCGCCTTTTTTCGAAGTTTTGACCTAGGATTTTTCATTTTTTGCTGAATTTACGAAAAAATGCTTTAAATAGAAGAGTTCTCATTCAAAATTTTAATAACAATCGTAGTTTTAGTAACGACGGTAGTTTTGATTATTTTTTACTATGTAAACGAAATTGAAATCTTTAAATGGCTGTATCTCGTAAACGATAAGCCCTACGAGGCTGAAATTTCCGCAGTGATTAGACGGAAATCGCCTCTTTTTTCGAAGTTTTGACCTAGGATTTTCTCATTTTTTGCTGAATTTACGGAAGAAATGCTTTAAATAGAAGAGTTCTCATTCAAAATTTTAATAACAATCGTATTTTTAGCAACGACGGTAGTTTTGATTATTTTTTACTATGTAAACGAAATTGAAATATTTAAAAGGCTGTATCTCGTAAACGATAAGCCCTATGAGGCTGGAACACAGTGATTAGACGGGAATCGCTCTTTTTTTCGAAGTTTTGACTTAGATTTTCTCATTTTTTGCTGAATTTACGAAAAAATGCTTTAAATAGAAGAGTTCTCATTCAAAATTTTAATAACAATCGTATTTTTAGCAACGACGGTAGTTTTGATTATTTTTTACTATGTAAACGAAATTGAAATCTTTAAAAGGCTGTATCTCGTAAACGATAAGCCCTACGAGGCTGAAATTTCCCACAGTGATTAGACGGGAATCGCTCTTTTTCGAAGTTTGACGTAGGATTTTCAAATTTTTTGCTGAATTTACGAAAAATGCTTTAATTTGAAAAGTTCTATTCAAACCTTAATAAAATCGTTTTAGTAACGACGGTAGTTTTGATTATTTTTTACTATGTAAACGAAATTGAAATCTTTAAAATGCATTCAAATGATAAGCCCTACGAGGCCGAAAATTCCACAGTGATTAGACGGGAATCGCCTCTTTATTCGAAGTTTTGACCTAGGATTTTCTCATTTTTTGCTGAATTACGAAGAAATGCTTTAAATAGAAGAGTTCTCATTCAAAATTGTAATAACAATCGTATTTTTAGTAACGACGGTAGTTTTGATTATTTTTTACTATGTAAACAAAATTGAAATATTTAAAAGGCTGTATCTCGTAAACGATAAGCCCTACGAGGCTGAAATTTCACAGTGATTAGACGGGAATCGCCTCTCTTTTTCGAAGTTTGACCTAGATTTTCTCATTTTTTGCTGAATTTACGAAAAAATGCTTTAAATAGAAGAGTTCTCATTCAAAATTTTAATAACAATCGTATTTTTAGTAACGACGGTAGTTTTGATTATTTTTTACTTATGTAAACGAAATTGAAATCTTTAAAAGCTGTATCTCGTAAACGATAAGCCCTACGAGGCTGAAATTTACAGTGATTAGACGGGAATCGCCTCTTTTCAGTTTTGACCTAGGATTTCTCTATTTGCTGAATTTACGAAAAAATGCTTTAATTTGAAAAGTTCTCATTCAAACCTTTAATAACAATCGTTTTTTTAGTAACGACGGTAGTTTTGATTATTGTTTACTATGTAAACGAAATTGAAATCTTTTAAAAGACTGTATCTCGTAAACGATAAGCCCTACGAGGCTGAAAATCTCCACAGTGATTAGACGGGAATCGCCTCTTTATTCGAAGTTTTGACCTAGGATTTTCTCATTTTTTGCTGAATTACGAAGAAATGCTTTAAATAGAAGAGTTCTCATTCAAAATTGTAATAACACCGTATTTTTAGTAACGACGGTAGTTTGATTATTTTTTACTATGTAAAAGAAATTGAAATCTTTAAAAGCCTGTATCTCGTAAACGATGTTTACGAGGCTGAAATTTTGCAGTGATTAGACGGGGAATCGCCTCTTTTTTCGAAGTTTTGACCTACGATTTCCTCATTTTTTGCTGAATTTACGAAAAAATGCTTTAAATAGAAGAGTTCTCATTCGAAATTTTAATAACAATCGTATTTTTAGTAACGACGGTAGTTTTGATTATTTTACAGGTAAACGAAATTGAAATCTTTAAAAGCCTGTATCTCGTAACGATAAGCCTTACGAGGCTGAAATTTCCACAGTGATTGGGGACGGGAATCGCTCTTTTTTCGAGAAGTTTTGACCTAGGATTTTTTATTTTTTTCTGAATTTACGAAAAAATGCTTTAAATAGATAAGTTCTCATTCAAAATTTTAATAACAATCGTATTTTTAGCAACGACGGTAGTTTTGATTATTTTTTACTATGTAAACGAAATTGAAATCTTAAAAGGCTGTATCTCGTAACGATAAGCCCTACGAGGCTGAAATTTCCACAGTGATTAGACGGAATCGCCTCTTTTCGAAGTTTTGACATAGGATTTCAAATTTTGCTGAATTTACGAAAAATGCTTTAAATTAAAAAAGTTCTCATTCAAAATTTTAATAAATAATCCTATTTTTTAGTAATGACGGTAGTTTTGATTATTTTTTACTATGTAAACGAAATTGAAATCTTTTAAAAGGCTGTATCTCGTAAACGATAAGCCCTACGAAGCTGAAAATTCCACAGTGATTTGACGGGAATCGCTTTTTTCGAAGTTTTGACTTAGGATTTTCTCATTTTTTGCTGAATTTACGAAAAAATGCTTTAAATAGAAGAGTTCTCATTCAAAATTTTAATAACAATCGTATTTTTAGTAACGACGGTAGTTTTGATTATTTTTTACTATGTAAACGAAATTGAAGTCTTCTTAAAAGCCTGTATCTCGTAAACGATAAGCCCTACGAGGCTGAAATTTCCACAGTGATTAGACGGGAATCGCTCTCTTTTTTCGAAGTTTTGACTTCCAGGATTTTCATTTTGCTGAATTTACGAAAATGCTTAATTTGAAAAGTTCTCATTCAAACCTTTAATAACAATCGTATTTTTAGTAACGACGGTAGTTTTGATTATTTTTTACTATGTAAACGAAATTGAAATCTTAAATGGCTGTATCTCGTAAACGATAAGCCCTACGAGGCTGAAATTTCCGCAGTGATTAGACGGAAATCGCCTCTTTTTTCGAAGTTTTGACCTAGGATTTTCTCATTTTTTGCTGAATTTACGAAGAAATGCTTTAAATAGAAGAGTTCTCATTCAAAATTTTAATAACAATCGTATTTTTAGAACGACGGTAGTTTTATTATTTTTTACTATGTAAACAAATTGAAATCTTAAAAGGCTGTATCTCGTAAACGATAAGCCCTACGAGGCTGAAATTTCCGCAGTGATTAGACGGAAATCGCCTCTTTTTTCGAAGTTTTGACCTAGGATTTTCAAATTTTTTGCTGAATTTACGAAAAAATGCTTTAAATAGAAGAGTTCTCATTCAAAATTTTAATAACAATCGTATTTTTAGCAACGACGGTAGTTTTGATTATTTTTTACTATGTAAACGAAATTGAAATATTTAAAAGGCTGTATTCCCAAACGATAAGCCCTGCATGAGGCTGAAATTTCCACAGTGATTAGACGGGAATCGCCTTTTTCGAACTTCTTGATATAGGTTTTTCAAATTTTGCTGAATTTACAGAAAAATGGAAGCTTAAATTAAAAAAGTTCTCATTCAAAATTTTAATAACAATCGTATTTTTAGTAACGACGGTAGTTTTGATTATTTTTTACTATGTAAACGAAATTGAAATTTTAAAGATGTATGTCAAAACGATAAGCCCTACGAGGCTGAAAATTCCACAGTGATTAGACGAGAATCAGCTCTTTTTTCGAAGTTTTGACTTAGATTTTTCATTTTGCTGAATTTACGAAAAATGCTTTAAATAGAAGAGTTCTAATCAAAAATTTTAATAACAACTGTATTTTTAGTAACAACGGTAGTTTTGATTATTTTTAACTATGTAAACGAAATTGAAGTCTTTAAAAGGCTGTATCTCGTAAACGATAAGCCCTACGAGGCTGAAATTTCCGCAGTGATTAGACGGGAATCGCCTCTTTTTTCGAAGTTTTGACCTAGGATTTTCATTTTTTGGGTTGAATTTACGAAAAATGTCTTTAAATATAAGAGTTCTCATTCAAAATTTTAATAACAATCGTATTTTTTAGCAACGACGGTAGTTTTGATTATTTTACTATAAACAAATTGAAACTAAAAGGCTGTATCTCGTAAAGATAAGCCCTGGCTGAGCTGAAATTTCCACAGTGATTAGACGTGAACATTTCTTTTAGCTAAATTCGATTTTCAAATTTTTTGCTGAATTTACGAAAAAAATGCTTTAAATTAAAAAAAGTTCTCATTCAAAATTTTAATAACAATCGTATTTTTAGTAACGACGGTAGTTTTGATTATTTTACATGTAAACGAAATTGAAATTCAAAAGGCTGTATCTGTAACATAGTTTACGAGGCTGAAATCGCGATTAGACGGGAATCGCGTCTTTTTTCAGTTTTGACCTAGGATTTTCTATTTTGCGAATCACAAAAAATACAAACAGAAGAGTTCATCTAAAACTTTAATAACAATCGTATTTTTTAGTAACACGGTAGTTTTGATCATTTTACTATGTAAACGAAATTGGAAACTTTAAAAGGCTGTATCTCGTAAACGATAAGCTCCATGAGGCTGAAAATTCCACAGTGATTAGACGGAATCGCCTCTTTTCGAAGTTTTGACTTAGATTTTCTATATTTTTGCTGAATTTATTGAAAAATGCTTTAAATAGATATTCTATTCAAAAATTTTAATAACAATCGTATTTAGTAACGACGGTAGTTTTAATTACTTTTAATATGTAAACGAAAATTGAAATCTTTAAAAGCCTATATCTCAAACGATGTCTTACGAGCGAAACACAGTGATTAGATGGGAATCGCCTCTTTTTCAGGTTTTGACTTATGTGGAGATTTTTTCATTTTTTGCTGAATTTCTATGAAAAATGCTTTAAATAGGAAGAGTTCTCATTCAAAATTTTAATAAATAACGTAGTTTTAGCAATGATTTAGTTTGATTATTTCTTACTATGTAAACGAAATTGAAATCTTAAATGGCTGTATCTCAAACGATAGTTTTCCATGTAGGCTTAAAATTTCGCAGTGATTAGACGGAAACGCTCTTTTTCTCAGTTTTGACCTAGATTTCTAATTTTTTGCTGAATTTAGCGAAGAAATGTTTTAAATAGAAGAGTTCTCATTCAAAAATTTTAATAACAATCGCATTTTTTAGTAACGACGGTAGTTTTAATTATTTTTTACTATGTAAACGAAATTGAAATTTAAAGGCTGTATCTCGTAAACGATAAGCCCTACGAGGCTGAAATTTCCGCAGTGATTAGACGGGATTCGCTTCTTTTCGAAGTTTTGACCTAGGATTTTCATTTTTTGCTTAAATTATGAAAAAAATGCTTTAAAGAGAAGAGTTCTCATTCAAAATTTTAATAACAATCGTATTTTTAGCAACGACGGTAGTTTTGATTATTTTTTACTATGTAAACGAAATTGAAATCTTTGCGCGCTGTATCTCAACGATAAGCCCTACGAGGCCAGCCCACAGTGATTAGACGGGAATCGCCTCTTTTTCGAAGTTTTGACCTAGGATTTTCAAATTTTGCTGAATTTACGAAAAATGCTTTAAATAAAAAAAGTTCTCATTCAAAATTTTAATAATCGTATTTTTTAGTAACGACGGTAGTTTTGATTATTTTACTATGTAAACGAAATTGAAATCTTAAAAGGATGTATCTGCAAATGATAAGCCTACGAGGCTGAAAATCTACAGCATTAGACGGGAATCGCCTCTTTTTTCAGTTTTGACTCTAGGATTTTCTCATTTTTGCTGAATTTACGAAAAATGCTTTAAATAGAAGAGTTCTAATTCAAAATTTTAATAACAATCGTAGCTTTAGTAACGACGGTAGTTTTGATTATTTTTTACTATGTAAACGAAATTGAAATCTTTAAAAGGCTGTATCTCGTAAACGATAAGCCCTACGAGGCTGAAATTTCCGCAGTGATTAGACGGGAATCGCCTCTTTTTTCGAAGTTTTGACCTAGGATTTTCTCATTTTTTGCTAAATTTACGAAAAAAATGCTTTAAATAGAAGAGTTCTCATTCAAAATTTTAATAACAATCGTATTTTTAGCAACGACGGTAGTTTTGATTATTATTTTACTATGTAAACGAAATTGAAACTTTAAAAGGCTGTATCTCGTAAACGATAAGCCATACGAGGCTGAAATTTCCACAGTGATTAGACGGGAATCGCCTCTTTTTCGAAGTTTTGACATAGGATTTTCAAATTTTTTGCTGAATTTACGAAAAAAATGCTTTAAATTAAAAAAAGTTCTCATTCAAAATTTTAATAACAATCGTATTTTTAGTAACGACGGTAGTTTCCGACTATTTTTTACTATGTAAACGAAATTGAAATCTTTAAAAGGCTGTATCTTGTAAACGATAAGCCCTACGAGGCTGAAAATTCCACAGTGATTAGACGGAATCGCCTCTTTTTCGAAGTTTTGACTCAGGATTTTCATTTTTTGCTGAATTTACGAAAATGCTTTAAATAGAAGAGTTCTCATTCAAAAATTTTAATAATAATCGTATTTTTAGTAAATAACGGTAGTTTTGATTATTTTTTACTATGTAAACGAAATTGAAGTCTTTAAAAGCCTGTATCTCAAACGATAAGCCCACGAGGCTAAAATTTCCACAGTGATTAGACGGGAACGTTTCTTTTTCTGAAGTTTTGACTTAGGATTTTCTCATTTTTTGCTGAATTTACGTGAAAAATGCATTAATTTGAAAGTTCTCATTCAAAATTTTAATAACAATCGTATTTAGTAACGACGGTAGTTTTGATTATTTTTTACTATGTAAACGAAATTGAAATCTTAAAGCCTGTATCTCGTAAACGATAAGCCCACAGGCTGAAATTCCACAGTAATTAGACGGGAATCGCCTCTTTTTCGAAGTTTTGACCTAGGATTTTCTCATTTTTTGCTGAATTTACGAAAAAATGCTTTAAATAGAAGAGTTCTCTTTCAAAATTGTAATAACAATCGTAGTTTTAGTAACGACGGTAGTTTTAATTATTTTTTACTATGAAAACGAAATTGAAATCTTTAAAAGCCTGTATCTCGTAAACGATAAGCCCTACGAGGCTGAAATTTCCACAGTGATTAGACGGGAATCATTTCTTTTTCAAAGTTTTGACTCAGGATTTTTCTATATATTTTTGCTGAATTTACGAAAAATGCTTAAATTGAAAAGTTCTCATTCAAAATTTTAATAACACCGTTTTTTTTAGTAACGATTGGTAGTTTTGATTATTTTTTACTATGTAAACAAATTGAAATCTTAAAAGCCTCTATCTCGTAAACAATAGCTCCTGATGAGGCTGAAATTTCGCAGTGATTAGTACTTGAAATCGCTCTCTTTTTTCGAAGTTTTGACTTGTGGATTTTCTCATTTTTTGCTGAATTTACGAAAAATGCTTTAAATAGAAGAGTTCTCATTCAAATTTAATAACAATCGTATTTTAGTAACGACGGTAGTTTTGATTATTTTTACTATGTAAACGAAATTGAAATTTTAAAAGGCTGTATCTCGTAAACGATAAGCTCCTACGAGGCTGAAAATTCCAAGTGATTAGACGGAATCGCTCTTTTTCGAAGTTTTGACTTGGGTTTTCATTTTTTGCTGAATTTACAAAAATGCTTTAAATAGAAGAGTTTCATTCAAAATTTTAATAACAATGTATTTTAAATAACGACGGTAGTTTTGATTATTTTTTACTATGAAACGAAATTGAAATCTTAAAAGGCTGTATTCGTAAACGATAACTTTCCTAGAGGCTGAAATTCACAGTGATTAGACGGGAATCGCTCTTTTTCGGGAAATTTTGACCCAGGGTTTTCATTTTTTTGCCGAATTTACGAAAAATGCTTTAAATTGAAAGTTCTCATTCAAAATTTAATAAAATCGATTTTTAGTAACGAGGTAGTTTTGATTATTTTTTACTATGTAAACGAAATTGAAACTTAAAAGGGTGTATCTCGTAAACGATAAGCTACGAGGCTGAAATTTCCCAGTGATTAGACGGGAATCGCCTTTTCTGAAGTTTTGATTAGATTTTTCTATTTTTTTCTGAATTTACGAAAATGCTTTAAATAGAAGAGTTTCAATTTAAAATTTAATAACAATCGTATTTTTAGTAACGAGGGAGTTTGGGTTATTTTTTACTATGTAAACGAAATTGAAATCTTTAAAAGGCTGTATCTTGTAAACGATAAGCTCCTACGAGGCTGAAATTTCCACAGTGATTGAGGAATCGCCTCTTTTTTCGAAAGTTTTGACCTAGGTTTTTCCCATTTTTCGCTGAATTTACAAAAAAAATGTTTTTAAATTGAAAAGTTTCATTCAAAATTTTAATAACAATGGTTTTTTTAGTAACGACGGTAGTTTTATTTTTTTTTATATGTAAACGAAATTGAAATCTTTCAAAGGCTGTATCTCGTAAACGATAAGCCCTACGAGGCTAAAAAATTCCACAGTGATTAGAAAACCCCTTTTTTTTCAGTTTTGATTAGGTTTTTTTATTTTTTGCTTAATTTACAAAAAAATGCTTTAAATAGAGGAGTTCTCATTTAAAATTTTAATAACAATCGAAGTTTTAGTAACGACGGTGTTTTGATTTTTTTTTACTATAAACGAAATTGAAATCTTCAAAGGCTGTTCTCGTAAACGATAAGCCCTAGAGGCTGAAATTTACAGTGATTAGACGGGAACGCCTCTTTTTTCGAAGTTTTGACCAGGATTTTCTCTTTTTTTGCTGAATTTACAAAAAATGTTTTAAATTGAAAAGTGCTCATTCAAAATTTTAAAAAAAGTTTTTTTAAGAACGACGGTATTTTTGAATATTTTACTATGTATACGAAATTGAAATTTTTAAAAGGGGACTGAAACGATGCCCTACGGGGCAAAATTTCCACAGTGATTAGACGGGAATCCCCTCTTTTTCGAAGTTTTGACCTAGGATTTTCTATTTTTTCCTGAATTTACGATAAAATGCTTTAAATGAAGAGTTCTCATTCAAAATTTTAATAACAATCGTATTTTTAGTAACGACGGTAGTTTTGATTATTTTTTACTATGTAAACGAAATTGAAATCTTTAAAAGGCTGTATCTCGTAAACGATAAGCCCTACGAGGCTGAAAATTCCACAGTGATTAGACGGGAATCGCCTTTTTTTTTCGAAGTTTGACCTAGGTTTTTCTCTTTTTTTTCTGAATTAACAAAAAAATGCTTTAAATAGAAGAGTTCTCATTCAAAATTTTAATAACAATCGTATTTTTAGTAACGACGGTAGTTTTGATTATTTTTTACTATGAAAAACGAAATTGAAATCTTTAAAAGGCTGTATCTGTAAACGATAAGCCCTACGAGGCTGAAATTTTACAGTGATAAGACGGGAATCCCCTTTTTTTCCGACGTTTTGACCTAGGATTTTCTCATTTTTGCTGAATTTACGAAAAATGCTTTAAATAGAAGAGTTCTCATTCAAAATTTTAATAACAATCGTATTTTAGTAACGAAGGTAGTTTTGATTTTTTTTTACTATGTAAACGAAATTGAAATCTTTAAAGCCTGTATCTGTAAACGATAAGCCCTACGAGGCTGAAATTTCCACAGTGATTAGACGGGAATCGCCCTTTCTTCTAAGTTTTGACCTAGGATTTTCTCATTTTTTGCTTAATTTACGAAAAATGCTTTAAATAGAAGAGTTCTTCTTCAAAATTTTAATAACAACCGTATTTTTAGTAACGACGGTAGTTTTGATTATTTTTTACTATGTAAACGAAATTGAAATTTTAAAAGGCTGTATCTGAAACGATAAGCCCTACGGAGCTGAAATTCACAGTGATTAGACGGGAATCGCCTCTTTTTCAAGTTTTGATTTAGGTTTTTTCTATATTTTTTGCTGAATTTACGAAAAATGCTTTAAATAGAAGAGTTCTCATTCAAAATTTTAATAATAATCGTATTTTAGTAAGACGGTAGTTTTGATTTTTTTTTACTATGTAAACGAAATTGAAATCTTTAAAAGG
The DNA here is from genome assembly GCA_964035755.1 of Teleogryllus oceanicus. NCBI lineage: Eukaryota > Metazoa > Arthropoda > Insecta > Orthoptera > Gryllidae > Teleogryllus > Teleogryllus oceanicus. The sequence continues at coordinate 174,421,338 of CAXIVR010000002.1, forward strand.
CTGTATCTCGTAAACGATAAGACCTACGAGGCTGAAATTTCCACAGTGATAGACGGGAATCGCCTCTTTTTCGGTTTTGACCTAGGATTTTCTATTTTTTGCTGAATTTTCAAAAAAATGTTTTAAATAGAAGAGTTCTCATTCAAAATTTTAATAACAACCGTATTTTTAGTAACGACGGTGGTTTTGATTATTTTTACTATGTAAACGAAATTGAAATCTTTAAAGGCACTGTGTCCTGTAAACGATAAGCCTCCCACGAGCTGAAATTTCAATACAGTGATTAGACGGGAATCGCCTCTTTTTCGAAGTTTTGACTCAGGATTTTCATTTTGGTTGAATTTACGAAAATGCTTTAAATAGAAGAGTCTTTATCTGCAATTTTAATAACAATCGTATTTTTTTAGTAACGACGGTAGTTTTGATTATTTTTTACTATGTAAAACGAAATTGAAATCTTTAAAAGGCTGTATCTCGTAAACGATATCTTGCATATATTGAAATTTCCACAGTGATAGACGGAATCGCCTCTTTTTCGGAAGTTTTGACTTGTGATTTTCTATTTTTTGCTGAATTTACGAAAATGCTTTAAATAGAAGAGTCTTCATTCAAAATTTTAATAACAATCGAATCTTTAGTAACGACGGTAGTTTTGATTATTTTTTACTGCGTAAACGAAATTGAAATCTTCAGCGCTGTATCTCGTAAACGATAAGCCTTAATGAGGCTGAAATTTCCATACAGGATTAGACGGAATCACCTCTTTCCAAGTTTTGACTTCAGATTTCTCATTTTTTGCTGAATTTACGAAAAAATGCTTTAAATAGAGAGTTCTCATTCAAAATTTTAATAACAATCGAATTTTTAGTAACGACGGTAGTTTTGATTATTTTTTACTATGTAAACGAAATTGAAATCTTTAAAAGGCTGTATCTCGTAAAAGATAAGCCCTACGAGGCTGAAATTTTCACAGTGATAAGACGGGAATCATTTCTTTTTCTGGAAGTTTTGACCTAGGATTTTCTCATTTCTTGCTGAATTTACGAAAAAATACTTTAAATAGAAGAGTTCTCATTCAAAATTTTAATAACAATCGTATTTTTAGTAACGAAGGTAGTTTTGATTATTTTTTACTATGTAAACGAAATTGAAATCTTTAAAAGCCTGTATCCGTAAACGATAAGCCCTACGAGGCTGAAATTTCCACAGTGATTAGACGGGAATCGCCTCTTTCTTCTAAGTTTTGACCTAGGATTTTCTCATTTTTTGCTTAATTTACGAAAAAATGCTTTAAATAGAAGAGTTCTTATTCAAAATTTTAATAACAACCGTATTTTTAGTAACGACGGTAGTTTTGATTATTTTTTACTATGTAAACGAAATTGAAATCTTTAAAAGGCTGTATCTAGTAAACGATAAGCCCTACGAGGCTGAAATTTCCACAGTGATTGTGACGGGAATCGCTCTCTTTTTTCAGTTTTGATTTTACGATTTTCTCTATTTTTTGCTGAATTTACGAAAAAATGCTTTAAAATAGAAGAGTTCTATTCAAAAATTTTAATAATAATCGCATTTAGTAACGACGGTAGTTTTGATTATTTTTTACTATGTAGACGAAATTGAAAATCTTAAATGGCTGTATCTTCGTAAACTATTAGTCTTACGAGGCTGAAATTTCACAGTGATAGACGGGAATCAGCTTCTTTTTTCGAAGCGTTTTGACTTCAGATTTTCTCATTTTTGCTGAATTTACGAAAAAATGCTTTAAATAGAAGAGTTCTCATTCAAAATTTTAATAACAATCGAATTTTTAGTAACGACGGTAGTTTTGATTATTTTTACTATGTAACGAAATTGAAATCTTAAAAGGCTGTATGTCGTAAACGATAAGCCCTACGAGGCTGAAATCCACAGTGATTAGACGGGAATCGCCTCTTTTTTTCGAAGTTTTGACTTCAGGATTTTCTCTATATTTGCTGAATTTACGAAAATGTATTAAATAGAAGAGTTTCATTCAGAATTTTAATAACAATCGAAGTTTTAGCAACGACGGTAGTTTTGATTATTTTTTACTCTGTAAACGAAATTGACATCTTTAAAAGGCTGTATCTCGTAAACGATAAGCCCTACGAGGCTGAAAATTCCACAGTGATTAGACGGGAATCGCCTCTTTTTCGGGAAGTTTTGACTCAGGATTTTCTGGCTTTTTCGCTGAATTTACGAAAAAATGCTTTTAAATTGAAAAGTTCTCATTCAAAATTTTAATAACAATGTATTTTAGTAATAATGATGGTAGTTTTGATTATTTTACTTATGTAAACGAAATTGAAATCTTTCAAAGGCTGTATCTCGTAAACGATAAGCCCTACGAGGCCGAAAATCTACAAAGATTAGACGGAATCGCTCTTTTTCAGTTTTGACTCAGGATTTTCATTTTTGCTGAATTTACGAAAAATGCTTTAAATAGAAGAGTTCTATTCAAAATTTAATAACAATCGAAGTTTTAGTAACGACGGTAGTTTTGATTATTTTTACCATGTAAACGAAATTGAAATCTTCAAAGGCTGTATCTCGTAACGATAAGCCCTACGAGGCTTAAATTTCCACAGTGATTAGACGGGAATCGCCTTTGAAGTTTTGACCTAGGATTTTCATTTTTGCTGAATTTACGAAAAATGCTTTAAATTGAAAAGTTCTCATTCAAAATTTTAATAACAATCGTATTTTTAGTAATGACGGTAGTTTTGATTATTTTTTACTATGTAAACGAAATTGAAATCTTTAAAAGGCTGTATCTTAAACGATAAGTTCTACGAGGCTGAATGCACAGTGATTAGACGGGAATCGCTCTTTTTCGAAGTGTTTGATCTAGGATTTCATTTGCTGAATTTACGAAAAATGTTTTAAATAGAAGAGTTCTCATTCAAAATTTTTTAATAACAATCGTATTTTTAGTAACGACGGTAGTTTTGACGTTTATTTACTATACAACGTGAAATTGATATCTTTAAAAGGCTATATCTCGTAACGATAAGCCCTACGAGGCTGAATGCAGTGATAGACGGAATCGCCTCTTTTTCGAAGATTTGACTCTTAGATTTTCATTTTTGCTGAATTTACGAAAAATGCTTTTTAAACAGAAGAGTTCTCATTCAAAATTTTAATAACAATCGTATTTTAGTAACGACGGTAGTTTTGATTATTTTTACTATGTAAAACGGAATTGAAATCTTAAAAGGTCATTCGTAAACGATAAGCCCTACGAGGCTGAAATTTCCACAGTGATAGACGGGAATCAGCTTTTTTTCGGGAAGTTTTGACTCTAGGATTTTCTATATTTTTGCTGAATTTATGAAAAATGCTTTAAAATAGAAGAGTGCTCTCATTCAAAATTTTAATAACAATCGAATTTTAGTAACGATTTGGTAGTTTTGATTATTTTTTACTATGTAAACGAAATTGAAATCTTTAAAAGGCTGTATCTCAAACGATAAGCCCCACGAGGCTGAAATTTGCCAGTGATTAGACGGGAATCGCCTTTTTTCGAAGTTTTGACCTAGGATTTTCTATTTTTGCTGAATTTACGAAAAAATGCTTAAATAGAAGAGTTCTCATTCAAAATTTTAATAACAATCGTATTTTTAGTAACGACGGTTTTGATTATTTTACTATAAACGAAATTGAAATCTTAAAAGGCTGTATCTCGTAAACGATTAGCCCTAATGAGGCTGAAATTTTCACAGTGATAAGACGGGAATCACTTTTTCGTTTTGACTTAGGATTTTCATTTCTGCTGGAATTACGAAAAAATGCTTAAATATTAGAAGAGTTCTCATTCAAAATTTTAATAACAATCGAAGTTTTAGTAACGACGGTAGTTTTGATTATTTTTTACTATGTAAACGAAATTGAAATCTTCAAAGGCTGTATCTTCGTAAACGATAAGCCCTACGAGGCTGGTAACGGCAGTGATTAGACGGGAATCAGTTTCTTTTTCGAAGTTTGACCCAGGGATTTTCATTTTCGCTGAATTTACGA
>CAXIVR010000002.1:174432901-174561525 GCA_964035755.1 Teleogryllus oceanicus
TCCCTTTTTAAACCCCCCTTTTGCACTCGGAATAAAAGATGAGCGGATTTTTTTGATCAAAGAAATTTCAAACGGTCTTCTCATGTTTCCGCTTTGTTAATCGATCGAAAACTAACAAATATTTTTTAAAGAAAATTGCTTTGCAGATCGATTGCGGGGTTGAAATTTTCCCTAATCCCTTCCCCCAGGCTTCACCCCTGGCTGCACGCTCAACTGTTCCGACACCGTCTCCTCGAAACATTTAATATCTCTGAACGTTTTATATTTCAATAAATTCTTATGTGTGGTGAAGTCAAAATAATTCTTTTAAAAGGTCAACTTTTTTCCCCCCTCCGAATCCCCAAGAACTATCGCGACCCTCTATGCTCGGACATGCAAAAGAAAAATTTTTAAATACAATAATGAATTTTTTTTAAATATTTTATATTGTTCACATTTTGGAAAAAAAAAAATACTATATACGTAAATATTTTGCTTTTTTATTATAAAAAATTGCATTCTTTACTAAACTATAGTTCTTTTGCTTTGCCCAAAACTGTTGTTTAATTTTTGGCAGATTGTCTTTGAAAAATTTCCCACGTAAAAATTTTTGGATGTGAAAAATGAAAATTCTACGTTAAATTTGATTTTTCTATGTGACAATATGAAGAAAAACCCGGAGCTGATCAAGCAACCCGCCTAGTCAAAGCTCCTCTCAGACCCACAACCGTCAAACTGGAATCTCAGAACTTCCTCCCAACGGTGGCTCAGGTGATCAAGTGATGCCTCTGCAATGCCTCTGACCGGGGTCGTCGGGTTCGGTCTCGATAGATTGATTGTTTTTTTTTTCCGGGGCTAAACTTTTTGGTCTTGCCCCGTTAGTGGTGCATTTTTTTTCGGGAGATCGGCGGGATTTTCCCCCGCGGGAAACGAGATCCCCCGCCGACCTAACGTCGGTAGTGGGGTTTCCCCCTAACCAGGGCTCCCCACCAGCGGGCCCCCCTGGGAAAAGCTCTAATTTCCCCGACCGATCCCCCGGAATTTGGGTGTGATGCATGTTCGTGTAATTTTGTGGGGAGGATGGGAAAAAGGAAGAGGAAGGACAGATCGCGCACGGTTGTGGGGCCCGTTTGGTAGGGTACTGCCCCGGCATTCGCCGGGTGGATCGGAGAACCCCGGAAAACTCCGATCAAAGCCCCGGCCGCTAAATTCTCCCCCAGCCCCAGCCCCTGAATTCGACCTAGCTAAAAAAGCTGTGTCAAAATCCCCCTCAGGACCAATCTTTTCCCCGGTCAGGGCGTTTACTGACATCGTTGATGCTGAGCTCCTCCCGGTTTGAGTCTTGACGGTGAGGGGGTTTTGATCGAGCTGACAGCTAGGGGAAAACCTATAAATGGAGGGAATTCTCCGACGGCTTATCGTGGTTTTTGTGTTTTCTCCATCAACCCTGCGAACCCAAGCCCCAAAAAATGGGCAACGGGCCGAGCGCTATATTTCCTTCGTCTTCCTTGTACTTCCCCCGCCTACGTACCACGTAGGGGCGGGGGGCTTAGAGCTTTTCCCCGCCGGCGCGGTGCCCTGGTGGGAGATACCTGGTTGGAATAATCCCCAGTCACGGTAGGTCGGGGCCGGGTTTTCGCCATCCAGTGGGGAAAAATCACCGCCCCTCCCCAATAAAAAAATAATGGTCTTGGCAGTTGATGCCGAAATCACAATCAATAAATAAAACCAGGACCTCCCGCCTGATACCTAAAACGTCAATGGTTGTCATTGAGCCCTTAAGACTGTATTTTTTTTTTAATGCTAGAATTAGAATACAATCCCAGAATCTCTCAGTCATTTTGGGGAGCTCGTGTTCACTTAAATGGATGAATATTGGAACTTTATTGGTTTGTTTGCTGGGATATTGTTAAAAATGAGTCAGATAACCTCCCGAATGACTGTTTGAACAAGTGATTTTTATGGTTTTTACTTAATAAAGAATCTACCTTCGTTTTATTGAAACCCTACTAGTCTAATCCAGTATTATTTACGATTAGTATTCACTTTAGATGGATAGATTACATTGTTTCTTTCTGGTTTTCTCTATTTAGTTCTTTTTGACAACATGAAAAATTTAGGTTTGGGAAAAAAATCAACAAAAAACCCAAAAACCCATTTTTTAAAGGTTTTCCCTGCTCAAAATCGGAAAAACTAAGCTACACTTTAAATTCTTTAAATGGGTGGTAAAAGGCCCGTAATTTTTCATGATCCAAAAAAAGTTGGGGAGGCTTTGCCTCTGCATCAAAAAAGACTCAGTTAAAATCTTTTTAAATTCAAATAAATTAAGTGTCCCGCCAGTCCCGCCTTAGTCCCCCCTTTGTCCCCCTGGTTCCCAAAATTAAAATTTTTTTTAAAACTGGGGAATTTGGGAAACTATGTATTTCAAGCTCATTTTTCCCCTAATTGTTTACCCAAAAATCTTTTCTGTCTCACTTAATGAAAAAATTCAAAACACATGAAATATAACTACAATCCGTTAAAATTAAAATCCCCCAAAATAAAAAAATTTAAATTGCATTTTTTAAAAATAAATAAAAGGTACATTTAACAAAAGGATACATGATACATTATTCAGAAAAAGGGAGTCAGATAACCTCCTGAATGTTTAAAGCTGATTCCTTTGGGCAAGTAGGCAGTAAAGTTATCATTTTTGTTATCCCCTTTTTTCAAGTACCTATTTTTAATGCTGGGGGTCCCGTTAACTTGGCTCTAAAATCAAATTTTTAAAACCTTGAACGTCATACTTGAAAGGTTTCTGTGCACTAATTAACTTTTCTTTTAAAAATAAAATGAGCGTATTGACACGAGTCGTTTTTTGGAAACAAACGAACGCAATATCACGAGTGGGTTTATTCATCAGTTAAAATTTCTTCGCCCATATAAAACTTTCACTTTTTTTTCGTTTAAAAATTTTGAGAACAATTCTGACATTTAAAGTAGTATTTATAGATACAAAAATAATTCCATATTATGGGCTATCGAACTGAAAAAACGGAGAATCAACCGTATAACAACTTCATCATTCATTTTCAGAGTTAAAACTACTAGCTAAAAACCCTTCGATTACATCGCACAAAGGAAAAAAATTTAGAAAAATTAAATCGAAAAATTTTTACCTATACTATACAAAATTTTTCATTTTAAAACAGTCTTCAACTTAAAACACTCCTGGATGCAAAGTAACTTTTGTTGTAAAACTGTATGGGAGTTGGTCCCCTAAAATGAAGTAATGAACAAGTGACGGCAGTTAAACGGACGGAGGTAGGCTTTATCTTCGGGTACCTTGAGGGAAAAGCTTTGCCTGGGAATAAAACTACGTATCCTTTTTTTCCCATTAAATTACAATGGGGTTACAATGCAAGGTTACAATACCACTGCTTATAAAAAAGACACAAATTTTCCTGGATACAAGTTTCCTCTACATGTGTCACTGGTATTTCATGAGAGCATTTTGATCTTAAATAAACCCCTTTCATAGAATGTTTTCCTATGAGAGGGGTAAAAAAAAAGACGGACTTTTGAGCAAAGGGCCCCTGATTCAGAATTTTTTTACTTTCTCCCCTTTTGGACTACTTCGTAAAAAGAAAATTTTTGAAATTGACCTCTGCATTGTAGTTTTGATTAATTTCCAAAAATGTTTAGGCGGCGCGGGGTCTTTTTCCCCCGAAAATTTCAAAATGTCCCACCCAAGTAAAAATTTTTTTCCGTAAATATATTAATTTCAAATTAAAACAATTTGGGAAACTGATACATGATTTTAAAAAAAGTTTTTCCCAACCATCGGGCCCAATAAAATTTTATTAACCTTTTTTTGTTTTTTTAAAATTATTTTTGTATAAATTCCCCCCTTAAATTTTTTTTTATTTCTAATAAAATAATTTTTAAAAAAAAGTTTAAAGGAAAAAAGGGGGAAGAAAAATTAGTTAAATCCTCTTTTTAAACACACTTTGGGAAAGATCAAAACATAAGAACAATTTTTTATCTTGCAATTGCCGGGAATAGGAAGAATTCAAATTCAGACGCAGATAACAATTTCGGACCAAGCAAACAAAAATTCAACGAGTATTTTGTTGGTATTCCAAAAAACGGGCGCAGGGGCAAATTATTATTTTCCCTGAAAAAAAGTTCACCCTTTTCTGGAACTCCAAACTAAAATCACTGGAAATGGTAAAACACCCGGGGAAAACGCTCTGACGATTTTTTTTAACTGGTGGGAGGGGATATTGCCGTATTTGTTGTTTTCAATGTTTCTATTAATAAGCAAATTTCCCGACGATTGGGAAAATAAAATTCCCAATTTTTTCAAAATGGTGATAAAACGAAATTTTTAATTATAGACCAATTTCTCCATCAGTAGATGCAAAATAATGGGCATTAATGCCGGTACTTCCCGGAAAGGGGAAAAAAACTGGATTTTTTTAGGGGCAGCATGGGGGTTTGAAGTAAATATTCTGGGAAAAAATGTTTTTCTTTTTCAAGATCTGCTGACGAAATTTTCGCGGGTGGGGGTGGATGCAATCTAATCGAATTCGCGAAAACATTCGATGTCCCAAAACTATCAGGAAATTTTCAAGATTGATTTAAGTTGTAAGTGGTAAACGCTAGACGAACAAAACGTTCAATTGGCTTAGTTTTCGACTGGTATTGCCGGGTTCCACGGGGGATTTTGGGGCCATTACTTTTCTTGGGTAGAAAAGTCTCCATGTTCTACAATCAAAGGTGCGTTTATTTCAGACGATTGTTTATATCCAAAAATAAAAGGCCGACGAACAAATATTACACAGGATTTGAACATTTACGTGATTGGGCTAAAAAAAATGAAATGGAATTAACGGATCGAAAGCAAAACAATAACGTTCGGGGGGGGACGAAATTATCGGGGCCAGACTATCGTTTGGTGGGTCGTCATCTCAAAATCTCATCATCAAATACTTGGCATTCTTAGATATAAAAAAGCAAAAAGGGGGAAACATATAAATCAGGTATATAAAAATGGAATTCTTGCATTTTGTAATGCGAAATTTTAAAGAAAAGTTCTGCAAACCAAAAAAATTGATATTTTTTGTTTACCTCATGGAATACAGTGGCATGTTGGGATCCAAAAGAAAACCCGGAAAAAACTAGATAAATACAGAGAAAGCGAATAAGTTTCCTATAAACTTGCAATAAAAACCCTTGAAAAAAACCTCTGAAAAAGAAAAAACAAGGCGAGGGCTTTTTCTCTTTGTAAATCTCGTAGGTCAGCCACTTGGGAAGAATTCAGGTTAGACTAGAAAACAAATTATTTCGGGCCCCGATCACCCCACAAAAAAAACGAACAAAAAAAAAATTAATCTTAAAAAATTTTCCCTTTTGTAAAAAAACAATTAAAGTTGGGAACAGTTTACCTGCAATTTTCAAAATTTTCCTCTAGTGTCAAACTTTAGAAATAAGTTAAAACAATAGAGTAATAGACATTAAATGGGGTAAGTGCGGAAGTGCTGGTCATTAATTAAAATAAAAATATGAATGTATGTGTGGTGTAATGTATGCAGTGCAGTGATTAAATTAGTAACCGATTAAAAAACTTAAAAAAATGTACTTTTTAAATTTTACATCACCTACATATAATTTGGATATCATAAGAGTTGAAATAATAAAACAATAGGTTTCCCGGGGTTTGTATAAAAGATTTTTGCTCAATTAAAATTTGCTAAATCAATTTGTGATAGTATGATTATTAATTTCGGCGGGCCCTTCTCCTTTATTGTTTTTATTACTATTATTATTGTAATTAATGTTTTTAACTGCCCCGGGTCTTACTAATTGGTTCAAATAAATGTATATTAGACATTTTGATACTTCATAAAAATAACATTCCCCTTTTTTACTCATAAATTTGGTTTAAATTAAAAAATTTTAAAATTTAAAAAAAAAATTTTTGTATTCAGGCCAAAATTTAAAATTAACGAAAAAAAATTTTTTTTTTTTCAAATTTTCCCCAAAAAAAGATTTAGTTCATTAGTACGGAAAAAAGTTTTGATTGCAGAAATTTTTTTTTTTGTAAATTATTATTTTAGATTCATTTGAATCTTTCATAGATTTTCCCAAAAATTTCCCGGGAAAAAACTCTCTCTTGATTTCTTAAATAGTCTAGTTTCTTAAAATATCAAACGTATTTTTATCCCCACAAAACAAAATATTCACACTCTCAAATTAAACATTTTATTTAAATTTTTTTTTTTTTAACAGACCTTTTATTTTAAATTTTAAAAATAATTCCTACTTTATATATATATATATATATATATATATATAAAAATTTATATAAAAAAAAATTTAAATTTAAAAAAAATAAAGGGGGAAATAAATTTCTTTCTACTGAAAAAATATATTTCGGTACCCCCTTCCCCCCTCCACACTTTCGGAAATTGAGGTTCCACTCCCCAACTGGGGCGGTGCCCCCTGTGGAATGCCCGTTGGAAAAAACCCCTTTTCCCGATGGGTATGTCGGGGGGGCGTCAAAATCCCCCCATTTCGGGGAAGGCCCCCCCGGGTTAACCCCCCACCCCCCAACAAAACATACTACCCCCAGCAGTTGCCCGGGGCAAAATAATCAATCAAAACCTAAAATTGCTTTTGTTGTTTTGGTATGAAGAATTATAAAAAACCTCATTCTGAGGTGGTATTCCATTTCCCCCCTCATCGTCGAAATCCATTCCCCTCATTTTTATAGTTGGGGTAGGTGTGTGTGTGTGTGTGTGGGGGGAGAGAGAGAGAGAGAGAGAGAGAGAGAGAGGGGGTGGGGAACGCGGGGTAAAACCTTGAAAAAATATATTTATTTCATTTTTTAAACCCTTTTTTTTTTAAATAATATTTTTTTAAAAATTTTTTACATCCTTTTTAAATTTTAAAATTTAAAAAAAGAAAAAGTGCTTTTTCATGCATTATTCATCACATGAACATTGCATTTTAATCTCGCAAAGTAAAACATACTTATCTTATTTTTAAAAAGGGAATCGACACCACCCTAAAAAATGAAAAACCAATCCCCGTTAACCTTAAAAACACTGGTTTGGAAAAAAAAACATGCACAAAAAGTCATCACATTATAAATTCATTTTTTTAAAGGTTTTTTAAACATAAGGACTGTTTAGGAATTAACTACGCGTTTACGAGTTGGGACAGCCGCGATTCTGTAGACGATCTTGAGTCGTGCAACTAAATTCTTACTCATTTTTGAAAAAATACTTTTTTGGGAAAGTATAAATAGAAATTTCAATTAAAAATCATTCTTCAAATTAGAATTATTCACACTACAAAACATCTGTTTTCTTCCCCCATCTTTGTTTCCTCTCTGGGGTTCTTCTTCGTCCATTGGGTGTGTGGGCCCGGGAAAAATAAAATTATGAAACTCAAAATAAAATTTTATAAAAACAGTAAAAAATATAAAAAATATTTAAAATCGGATAAAATATTAATATTAAAAAAATAATTATAAAACACTTTAAAAAATATAACTTACAATTATAAAATTTCCCCAAAAAAATTTTAAAAACAATGTTTAAAAATCATTTGGGGGGCATATTCGATGCCCCTTTGCCTACACTTTTCCCGCACGTAAATCTTAATGGTTTCAGGCCGTAATTTGTAAACCAGACTAGACACAATGAAGAATTTTCAAACTGGGGTTTTTGCAGAATTAAAGGTTTGACAAAATTCTCGAAATTGATTAAAAAAGGGCGAAATGGCGTCAGTCGTTTCACTGGGTGAAAAAGATTCAAACCCCCTCCCAAAACGGAAGCAGTCGCGCCCAGAACATCAACCTTGTTCTTTTGCATACCATGAGTAGACATCCCCAGTAATAATGCAGGAAAAAACTATTTTAAAAATTTTTATCAAAAAAAAAATTAAATATCATTAATGAATAAAAAAATTTTTTTGGTGAAAAAAAAAATTTTTTTTTTAAAAAAAAATGTAAGAAAAAATTTTAAATTTATTTAGGACGGGGATGATTCGCTAATTTCAATTTTAGTACGGTATTGAAGAAAAAAAATTAATTACCAAAATCCGGGTTCTGTAAGACGCAAAAAATATCCAGAAACGCCTGGAAAACCCCCTAGCCCGCCCCTCGCCCCCGGAAATCCCCCCTCCTCCGCCAGATGTGGCAATCGTCCCCGGGACCCCCGCGTCACGATGACGTCACTCGCGCTCTCGAGCGGCGGTGAGCCCGGGGAATTTCACGGTGATCCCGGGGTCCTCCAGCAGTGGACCAGAACTCCCCCCCGCCCCCGGTCCGGGTTTACCACCCGGACCGCCGGCGTCACCTTCGCCTCCTGTCTGACCCCGCGTCATGAAAAATCTTTTTTAAGATAAAAGGGGGATAAACTCTTTTTCTAAAACCCCTACTTCTTTCTCAGGGAGAAAATAAAAACGAAGGGATGCGTGGTGAAATTGAACTTTTTCCTCATCACAGTCTTTTGAAATGCTTGAAATTTTCTTTAAAACCTTTTAAAACTTTCGCCCCACCCCCCAATTGATAAACACATTTGTCAAGTTAACTAACTGTACGAAAATGAGAATACATTTTCTGAAGGGAAAAAAATTTAAAATCAAAACCAAACCGCGTGTGCAAATAATGAAAATTTTTGGGAGTTTGGAAAAGAAATAAATGTAAAAAAAAAACGGGGTCATCTTCGTTAGCATTCCCTCTTTTATTTCCCCCATATGTACCAATCCCTGTACTTTTTTTCCTCCGATTTTCCTTAATTTTTATTGTCTTGTTACTATTATTGTTTTTCTTTCATTTTTGGGTTTTTATTAACTAAATGTTTATTTATTTCTTTAATTAATTTAAAAATAAAAGTAAATATTATAACAAAATTCTCTGTTTTATTGACACAAATTTTTAAAAGCACTAAAAGGGTATCTACATCATTAATTATTACCCCCCTTGGCTCTTTTTTGTTGTATCTGGATTTTTTTAATTTCATTTTTTGGGCTGCAATTAAAATTTTTGCACAGTAATAAAAATAGGAACCAATTATGGATTCATATATCAAACATCTTGTATTCTTTTTAAATTTTAATTTGAATACCATTATAAAATTTTTTTTTAACCCCCAAATTTTGAATAATTTAGTTTCTCTTACTTCAGGTTTCTTCCCCCCCTTGTACAATCTCTTTTTAACATTCATTATTAATTTGTTTCCCCTTTTAAACCCTTCTTGAATTACAATTGATCTTGCCACATTTTTATTTTGATTAGCTATATTTTTTAAAATTTTTTAAAACTTTTAAAAACTTTTTTCTTTCTTTTTCCCTGTCAGAAAATGAACTAAGGGAAAGCCCAGACTTTTTTTTAGGATTTTTTTAATTTCCTTTGTCATTGACCAAAAGGGCTTGCTCCCTTCTCTGACCAGCAGCCATCTAACTTTCCAACATTTCATTTTTGTTTTTCAACTTTTTTTTATCCTAATGAAACAATCTAAATATACCCCCCAATATTAAAAAAGTAAAACATTGTACTAATTAGAAATTTTAATGAAAAATTTGAAACCGTTTTAAGAAAATGGCGATTAAGCAGCCGTAAATGCGAATTTGAAGATCCCGACGGGGAAACTACTGAGTTTTCGAAAAACTTCATTTTGGGAAACACTTACTCACAAATGTAATAATGTATACAAATTGATGGCATGTGACATATAAACGGGATGTGCAATATTTGAAAAAAAAAAAAAGTGTAATTTTTTTAAAAAAAAAAACATAAAAATAAACCAAAAACAACCAAAATCATATTAAATAGTCAAATTTCCTTTATCCCCAAAAAGTTTGAAAGAACAAATCTGGAGCCATTTTTTAAAAATCCCCGTTTGAGCGTTTCCGAACATGCAAAGGTTTGTGCTCATTTAACGAAAACTGTCAAATTTTTTTAGAAACTTTATTTGAAACTATTTTAAACACATGTATTAATAAATACACCAACGTGAAGAAATCCCTCTAATGTAATATTACTGGCCGCGAGAGACAAGTCAAAAAAAAACATTTTGTAATTTTTTCAAAAAAAAAATAATAGAGATATATGGCGTTTATGTAATATTATACAGTGCATTCAGCACTATCCATATCAAAGATTTAAAAAAAAATTTTCCAGTCGTTTTGAGAAAATCTTATTTTGGTAGTTTTAAAATTGAAAATATTCCCGCCATTTTAAAAGAAAACAAAAAAATATCCAAAAAATCAAATTTTCTTATTAAGAAAACTGATTTGAGCAACAAATTTTATTTAAAGCAAAAATTTTATCTAATTTTATAGTTTTAAGAACACCCCGAAAATTCAAATTTTTGAAATTTTTCAAAATTCAAGTTAAGGGCAAAAATAGACCTATGCCCCCTTTATACGTGTATTTTATCAACCCCAAAAAAATTTTAAAAAAAAAACATTTGGAGCCTTTTTTGAAAAATTTTAAAAATGCCCCACCATCATATAATGTACCCCAAATTTTAAAGAATGTTTTTCAAAATTTCAAAATTCAACTAGAGCTTTGGGTTTCTTCAATTTTGGAAAAATATTTCCGAATTATTCCACAACCTTGACTATCCCAAAAACATGCTATTATCTCCCAAAAACCCCAAATGCGCTTTCTCCTTTTTTTTTCGTATACACCCTATATACGGGGTTATATCAAATTTGGGAAAATTATGAATGCCGGAAAATCGATTTCAGGGGTTCCGTCTGTCTTGAACACTATAGCGCCTAAACCACATACGATCTTTTCCCAAATTGAAGAAACCCCTGTCCATCTGGCTCTGGTTCTAACCTCGTGTGCTTCGTAGCATGACCGTTAGGTGCACCTGCGTAGTGGCCTGAGTGGTCGGCCGACTGCGAAACAAGCAAGGTCCTTTGGGAGTACACGCAATGCGTCTAGCAATTAACGGTGCGCCAAATTGCTGCCAGGCCACAGCTCTCCACCTCCGTCGCAGCTCACTGCCCGTTTTTTCCCAGAAGTACTTACCTCCCACTCCCTTTCCTCTGCTGGCCCAATACTTTTCCCCTTTCAGCAGATTCCGCTCATCACCTATCCTTAAGTCTTTATTTCATATTGTTTCGTTGGACACATCATAGAACTGATGTTAGAAAATGCTCTTTTGTAAATAGGACTATCGAGTCATGGAATAGCTTACCTGCAGCACTTTGGAGACTTCTCCCACAAACCTCAAGACTGTTCGGTTAAGATTAAATTCTAGTAATAGTGCTGTAAACAATAACATTATTAGTATTAGCATAATATATAGGAGTATTGGCGCGTCTTCGGATGAAAATGTTTTACAGAACGATCTTAACTGTTTATGGAACTGGGCGTGCAGAAATAAGATGAATTAAATCCGGAAAAGAGTAAATTCATTTGTTTTACCAAATCTCGCTCGAACGTACCTCGAATTACAAGTTGGAACTAACGATATTCCGCGTGTAAAAACTGTAAGTACTTAGGATTGGTCCTGCAGCGGCGGTTGGTCGGATCATTTTAAAAATACGGTCAAAAAATCATGGAGGGCGCTGCACTTGTAATGCGCATTCTAAAACAGTAGTTCGAATGCCCGATCCTTGGCATATACTTCCCTTGTCCGTCCCATTTTAGAAATACGGAGCGGCCTGCTGGGACCCGTACAGAAAAAGGGGAAATCGAGGCGTTAGATAAAATTCAAAACGGCCGGAAAGTTTGTAAATCATGGACGCGTTGATGAACGAGATGAATGGGGAACCTTATCTAAGGGCAGGGGAAACTATCTATCTATCTATCTTGTTAGTCTGTGAAGGGCCACTGCATTTAGTAGGCATGCCTTAAATAGAATATCTCTGTACTATGTATTGAATTGGCGTGGGGTGACATTTTTTCTAGGGAATCAATTACATTATAAGATGGAAGATTTTTACTTTCTCGTATACTGTGACCATCCGTTTGCCGAGTCTCGAAAACGGAGCACATCAATATTCAAGAATAAGATGAGCTGTTTGAACGCGCCCAACGCGCATGAATACAATCCGAAAATGAAAACTACGAACTATATCCGTAAGGAGCGTCTCGGTAAGTATGCGACACCGAGATCGTGAGAAAGAAAGCTTTCTTTCTGAAGTAACAGCTGAGAGTGAGGACCTACCGATCACGAGAAGGCGGCACCTCGTACTGCTACGGACTTCAGGACTGCATCTACGATAAAATCTTCAAGACATTCGAGGGGTAATTATCATATTACAAGGCATTAAAACAATTCATCGGGAAAGGATGAAAGTATAAGTGACGCATTTAAAATCTTTGAGAGAGGAGTGTGAATAGCAGGGAAACTAACGAGGCCATTCATTTCTTTTCTTTGCAGTTTTTTCTTATTTTTATATTTATTCTTCTTATACGATAGACTCAGTTGTCGTATTGAGATTCTTTTAAATATGGAATTAAAGCTAGTTACATTCTATAAAAAGAATACGAAAAGTATCAACGGAAAACGAGACGGAGGCCACATCGTGAGTTGAACAACGGTACTGGAAAGGGCGACCGTGCGGTTCTGCAGAGGGGGCTTTGCTCCGACCGACCCTGCAAGGACAAGGACACCGAGCGACTGGAAGAGTCGACGCCGTAGATTTTTTACGCCGTGAAAGACACAGTAAGGTCGTCCAGCAGACAATTTGTAGATATTAGAAGGAATAATTTGTTTCGGAAAGAAAGTATTAGTACAGGTTCTTTATACCGATATTCTTGAAAAATAGAATAAAATCTTTTCTTTCAAGAAAAACTTAGCTAATTGTAAAGTTGCAACTAGGAATTTACGACTGGAATGATTAGGCAAAGTTTTTATTCTTTGAAATTGATTTAAATGAGAGAAAGGCAGTGAGTTAATTGAGAGTGTAAGTTGTTTTCTTTTTCAGCAGGAAAAAATTTTATATATGTAAAGTGTTTTATGTTCATTTACTGTAACAGCAATTTAATTAGAATATACTTAAGTAATGGAAAGTGATTCGACTTGAGTTTCTGTGTAAATGCATTCAATCCACAACGGCCCACATGCCCCTGATCCCCTTTCTAATTGTATTTTTATCTTGCGCCCACCTTGAAAACCCATTCTGAGCTAGCCGGCGGAGGGTGGGTCGCAACTGGCGCCATAAGCGGGCTCGATTATTGGATGCATTTCCAAAACTCGATTTGAAAAAACTGAGACCAAAATTTGGTGGAACCAAAATTTCTAGTACAATTGAATCAAAATTTCCCACTAAGATTGCTGAACAGGTTACAGAGAACAAAAAAAAGTGTTGTGTAAAAGTGTTTTTTCTGGAGTGTTTTTCAAAAGGGTATATATAAAGTGTTATCTGTTCGAGATAGTGTTTGGTATTGGTGTGTGTAATAATTTGAAAAAGTGTATTGTGTCTGGAAAGAGGATTGATTGATTCTAGGCAGTTAATACAGTCAAAATGGCAGATAAATATAACGCGGCTAGGAATTTAACTACCGTTGAAGGATCGTCTGGGGATTCAGATAGCGATAGGGAAGTGAGAGGACAAGCCCCAAGTACCATGATCGCGAAAGAAACGGTAGAAAGTAGAACAAGGAACGTCAGGAGAAACTAGCATGGCCTCGCCGACGGAATCACAACAAACGCCAACACAAGATCCGGATGAGGAACACGAAACCTCGACAGGCAAATTTAATGATGCAACGATTAATAGGACAATTCATGCAGCAATTAGATCGAGGTTAGGAATGCAGAATAAAAAGACAGAGGAAAACATAAAGAAATTAGGGACTAACTTAGAAACAAAATTAGGGGAGAATAACCGGCAATAAATGTTTTAGAAACTAAATTAGAGGAGAACAAGAATCCTTAGAAACAAAATTGAAGAAAATAATAGGAAGTTAGAAGAGAATAAAAAAATGCAATTCACTGAATTAGCAGAACAGTGGAAGGTCGAATTTAGAATGAGATTAAACAAAAATTAGGGCAGGAACACGAAAAGTTAGAAGAAAAATTCACGGAACTGGGTCATGAATTAGAAGAAGATTGATCAAGTTACGAAAGGATTTGAAAATAGGATCGAAATGCAATCAGATCTTATAACCACCGTGTCCGACAGGCAGACTGAATAGAACAAGTGTAGAAGTTTCAGAAAATAGTTACTGAACAAGTTAAGGTTCAAGCTAGTAAATTAGATAGTGGAATAAAGCTCTTTCGGAACAAGATGGGGTTCTACAACCCAAATTACAGCATGTACGAATGATTGTAGAATTAAAAAATAAAATTTGGGAAATTTACCATCGAGTGGAGGAAGCGTTGCAACACGTATTTTCATTACCGTGTACTCCTAAATTTAGTGCAGCGGGAGATGAAAATCCATGCGTATTTATGAGGCAGGTGGATAATTTCTTTTCTTTAAATTATGTTCCGGACAATAAGAAAACTCACATAGTCTATCAGATGATGCAGGGTAATGCACGAATATGGGCAGATAGTTTGGAGAATTACCAAAACTATGACAGAATTTAAAGAAAAATTTTACTCAAGATACTGGAACAATGAAACTCAAATTAATTTCAAAGTTAATGTAATGTATGGTACGTGGCGAAAGGTACGATGTCCATGCAAGAATATGCAGAGGAGAAGTTAGCTAGTTTCAAATTATGTACCCGACGACCCCGGATGACGAAATTGTCTGTTTGTTAACCCGTCATTTTCCTCAGCTACACAAAATTGCAAGAATCTCTTGCCAATGTCCACGGAAAAGTTAATAACGCAGCTGGGATTGTATGATGCGACTTCGTGTACAATGAGAGGTTACAGAGAGCAAGGGCAAATGTTGGGTGGTCCGGTAGAAAGCCAAGACAGCAGGCAGCAGCAACATTATGTACGCAAATCAGAAAAAAAGGAACACAAATCGGAACAGCACGTAGAAGAACAGACCTATGCTAGTCAAGATAGGACGCCGTCTAAGGATAGGAATAGAAAATTATGATAGAGGTTTTCCAAAAAAATACTAAACCAGTACATCTCGCGGACAGAGACGGAAAATTAGAAAGGTTTGTTTGACACGCCATCCCGCCGAAACCTAATAAAAGGGAATCTGGAAAAGAGGTGGCGTATTATCGATCAAATTAATCTCATTTGATGACGAACCGTGGAACGAAGAAGAACAAAAGCAGATCGGATCCAGGCGACAGTGTCCGAAGCTTAAAGGGTTAAATGTCAGGGTGTTGATACGTCAGTACTAGTGGATACAGGTTGTGCGACCTCCGTCATAGCGGAAAGTTTGTTGAATGAATTGAAAAACCAGGGAGTGGAGGTACCTACATTGCCGCTCGTAAAGTCTTTTCTGATAGTGCAAATCGGAAAAAAACAAAGCAATAACAAGACAAGTTTATTTGGATATAGAGATAGGCAAGAATAAGTATCAAGTTGTGTGCCTAGTAGCGCCGGAACTTTTATATCCGCTCATACTGGGGATCGATTTTTGAAACAATATGGGGTTGTTATCAACTTAGAAAAATACCATAACGTTAAAACCGAATAATCAACAGGATCTCGAATTTGATTCGTTCACATGGAATTATTGGGAGGAATTGTTTAAAAGGGAAAAAGAAGTGAAACTGAAAATTCGTTCGCATGTAAGGGAAAATTTTAATCTTAATGAAAATCAGAAGAAACAATTAATTGAAGTATTACTTAGGAATCAGAAAGTGTTTTGCAAAAACCAGAATCCAGTAAAGATTTTCATTTCGAAATAGAACTAACAGATAAAACGCCATTCACGGGTTACCAATATGTCATTCCAGAAAAACATAAGGAGGAGGTGGATAAGCTCATTGCTACAATGGTTAAAGATGATATTATCATGAAGTCCAAAACCTCTTATCTAAGTCCGGTAGTGCTCGTAGAAAAAAGTAATGGGAAGATAAAGGGTTTTGTTTAGATGCAAGACGATTGAATCAAGTTACCCTACCGTACAGAGACAGACCGTTGCTGTAGAGGATTTAACTAATCAATTATCCCGGGATCAAGTGGTTGAGTTCAACCGACTTCACTGCATCGTATTGGCAAATAGCGATAGCACCTGGAATGAACAATACAGGATTTATTCACCGGGAATTTCGTATGTTTTCAAAAGAATGCCATTTGGACTCAAGAACAGTGCATCTGCTCTTGTGCAATGTTTAGACAATATCATTGACAGAGAAATGTCTAGCGATGCTTTTATCTATATTGATGACGTGCTCGTGTATTCGAAGACATTTGAAGAACACATGAACAAGCTAGATATTTTGCTGAAACGTCTCATTGAAAATAATTTACAGTTGAATTTGGAAAAAGTAATTTTTGCACTAAACAAGTTAAATTCCTGGGTATGATTTGACAGTCAACGGAGTCAAGATGAACTTGGAGAAAAATGCAAAAAAATAGATAAGATTGCACCGCCTAAAAACACGAAACAACTCAAAAGTTTATTAGGTTGCGTGAACTATTACTCAAGGTTTATTCGAATTTCGCCATACGCACTGCAATATTTCTTAGTTGTTGCAAAGCAACTAGATGGAAGTGTATAATAAATGTCAAGAGAAAGGATAAAAGAATAAAGACGAAAGAAGAGGAGAAGAAGAAAGAAAAAAGAAGGAGAAGGAAGAAACAAGATAGCTCGACATTTCCAGAATCAAGACAGAAGAAAGGAAGAGCATCAAGTTTGGTTAAAAGATTTTTTCGGCATTGAAATCAAATTCCACAAAATCTTTTTCGAAAGAAGGGTTATGTGACCATCCGTTTGCCGAGGTCTCGGGAAAACGGAGCACATCAATATTCAAGAATAAGAAAGAGCTGTTTGAACGCGCGCCAACGCGCATGAATACAATCCGAAAATGAAAACTACGAACTATATCCGTAAGGGAGCGTCTCGGAAGTATGCGACACCGAGGTCGTGAAAAGGCTTTCTTTTCTGGGAAATAACAGCTGGGGAAATGAGGACCTACCGATCACGAGAAGGCGGCACCTCGTACTGCTACGGACTTCAGGACTGCATCTACGATAAAAACTCTTCAAGACATTCGAGGAGGGTTTTTCATATTACAAGGCATTAAAACAATTCATCAGGAAAAGGATGAAAGTATAAGTGACGCATTTAAAATCTTTGTAAGAGAGAAGTGTGAATAGCATGAAACTAACGAGGCCATTCATTTCTTTCTTTGCAGTTTTTTCTTATTTTATATTTATTCTTCTTTACGATAGACTCAGTTGTCGTATTGTAGATTCTTTAAATATGGAATTAAAGCTAGTTACATTCATAAAAAGAATACGAAAAAAGTATCAACGGAAAACGGACGGAGGCCACATCGTGAGTTGAACAACGGTACTGGAAAGGGCGACCGTGCGGTTCTGCAGAGGGCGGCTTTGCTGACCGGCTGCAAGGACAAGGACACCGAGCGACTGGAAGAGTCGACGCGTAGATTTCTCTACGCCGTGAAAAGACACAGTAAGGTCGTTTCCAACTTGAAAAATTTGTAGATATTAGAAGGAATAATTTGTTTGGAAAGAAATATTAGTACAGGGTTTTTTATACCGATATTCTGTGAAAAAAAGAATCAATCTTTTCTTTCAAGAAAACTTAGCTAATTGTAAAGTTGCAACTAGAATTTACGACTGGAATGATTAGGCAAAGTTTTAAGTATTCTTTGAAATTGATTTAAATGAGAGAAAGGAAAAAGTGTAGTTAATTATTGAGAGTGTAAGTTGTTTTCTTTTTTTCAGCAGGACAAAATTTTATATATGTAAAGTGTTTTATGTTCATTTACTGTAACAGCAATTTAATTAGAATATACTTAAGTAAGTGGAAAGTGATTCGACTTGAGTTTCTGTGTAAATGCATTCAATCCACAACGGCCCACATGACCCTGATCCCCGCTATTCTAATTGTATTTTTTTATTTTGCGCCCACCTTGAAAACCCATTCTGAGCTAGCCGGCGGAGGGTGGGTCGCAATACGTACGCATTTTACGGGTAATATACGTATGGAAAACTTATGTAATGCTGGGAAAATCGATTCCGAGATTTGAACGGAAATACCGTTGGGTCACCTGATATCGAAAAAGTGTGTTATTTTTTCAAAACGTCTATCTGTCTGTCCGTCCGTCCGTTCGACTAAAGCCTAAACCATGCGTAGGAATTTTTACAAATTGAAGATTTGTATACATTATTGCATTTGTGAGTAGAAATGCTTCAAATGACTTCAAATGTTGTTTTTGGAAAACTCAATGGATTCCAGTGAAAAAAAAAAGCTTCAAATTTCGCATTTTCAGGGCGGAAACCCCACTAGCCGACGGTAGGTCGGCGCCGGATCTCGCCATCCAGCGGGGAAAGATCACCGCGCGTATCTCGAGAAAAACCATACACTACACTAATGGGACTAATGACCAAAGCAGTTGACGTGCCCGGAAACACGAAAAAAAAATCAAATCAAATCAAATCAATCGCATTTTCAGTAACGCTTAAACGTCATTTTCTTGAAAACGGATCTAAATTTTTGAATGAAAATTGCTATTTAGGACAAGGTTTTACCCTGTTTTAATATTTTTAAAGAAATTTTTTCGGTTCTTATTGAAACCGAAAAGTTCAAAAAAATTTAAAAAGAACGTTTGGGCGGCGATAGGTGCCAGCTGGTAAAAGGATGGGGCAATCCCGAAATCCAGTCCACAGCAAGCAAGAAAAACATTACTACGAAAACTAGGGACATTCTGTAGCAACACTATTTAAATTTTTTCACATGGAAAAGAAGACAAATAATACTTTAAAACACAGGACCAATAAGAACATGCGGAGCTCACCCCCGGCCGCAGTGTTTCCCTGCCGTACAACTGGCCGTTTCTTCGAAAAGGGGAGATGGATGCATAGCCGCGCCCCACCCCCCGCCCGCATATCGGCTGATCACAGCATTCCCTATGAGACGTGGATGCAGCGGCCCCGGGCTTCCAAAAAGGGTTTTCGGCAACTCTACCCCATCTATTGGGACAATAACAATTACGTGCTCATTTTTTGGAAAAATAAATTAGACGCCCCCCATTTAAACTGTTTTGACTTGGTTCAACAAATGTTAAATGGTCATGTGGTAGTAAATATAAGATATCCTTGGGAAAAGGGTAGGGGGAACAATGCTTCCCTTTTTCCTGGAAAAACGCCCTTGATGTAGTGGATTTATGTATTTTAGTGTTCATTATTGTAGAATATTATTTTTAATATAAGTGTGAAGAATTTTCCACTGGACTTAATGGGAAAGCAAATTAAATTTTTTATCCATCTATGATATATGTTTATAATCTATCTATGTATCTTGAAACTTCATCAGGCCTTATAATCAATCATAATCTCTTATTTCTTCGAGTGCCATTCCATCAAATTCATCCGCAGTATTTATTTTGAAAAATAACTATTCTAACAGATTGACTTTCAGTCAGAATGCGAAGCCATTTGGATGTTTTCTTGAAGTATTTCACAAAATATAAGTTTTAGTACACTTCCTAAATTAATTTTATTTATATGATGTTTTAAATAAATATTTACAATTCAATATTAATTTTAATTGCGATTTTACATCTAAAGTATGTGAGGAAAACTATTGTATAAACAATTCTTATTGTTAAAGTAGGTAGAGTATTTCTCACCTTTACAAAAAAACTTCCACGATTTCAATTCCTTTTTTTAAGCTTTAATTTCTCCATTTCCTCAGTACCAGGCTAAACCTTCAATGCTTGTAATCTTCCCAAAGAACATAGCATTTCCAAACCTCTGAGGAAACTCATCAAAGTTTTGCTTATTTGCAGCTTTGTCTTTCCTTCTTTGTTTGCGATATTTTTTGAATCTCTGAAATTCCTATGTTGAAAAGGGTTTCGACAGGAATGAGGAATTTGGTGCAAACAAATAGCTGAGTCCCTCTAACTTTCCTGGCAACAGGAAAGAGTGGTGTTAGAATGAATGCCATGTCTGATTTGCCACTTCGTGTGGTGAAACTCAGAAATGACCAAAAATGCATTTTAGGCGCAAGAAACTAACCAGGTTTTTTTATTCAAAATTCAATTGAACACACAGTAAATATTGTAAAAAACACCCTATTGCATAGAAAATTTAAATATTTATTCAAATTACTCCACTGGACACATCATTAAAACCAAAAGCATTCTTCCATCGTAAAAGATTTTGACCTTCATCATAAAATCATAAAAAGACCTTTATTTAACTTCCACACGCTCCGCCCCACCACTTATCTGGAAAACCCCGGGGAGTCTATTGCCGTCATTCTCCTCCCACCAAAACCCCCTCCCCGACCCCGACCACCTACCACGTTCTTCCACCCCCCCCTCTTTTTTCCCTTTACCACCCCCCCGATCAAGTGATGGCTCAGGGTTTTAACTGATGTCACTGCAGCCCCTCTGGCCGGGAATCCTAGGTACGAGCCCCAACGGTGACAGTATTTTCGACATTGCTTGTCAGCTGGGAATTCAGTCGCCTCAAAAGGGAAAAGCAGCCTGCTGCTCTGATCGTATTTTCGTGGTTTCCCCAATCAACATCAGGCGAATCCCGGGCGGTAAAACAAACGGCCCACGAACCGCTCGCGATCTTTCCTACCTCTTCCTTTCCTATCCTCCCTTACACACACCCCCTAACATGCACCCCACCCCCACCGGGAGCCCGGTCGGAGCTTAAGTTCGCCCCGGCTGGGTTGCCCCCCTGGTGGGAGATACCGGTTGAGGATACCCCGAGCTGACGGAAGGTCGGCGCCGGATCTCGCCATCCAGTGGGAAAATCCCGCCATCCCTCAAAAAAAATATGCACTACATTCCCCGGGGACTAATCCCCCATTAGATGACCCCCCGGAATCACTAAAAACCAACCAATCAACCCCCCGCCCCCTGTTCGCTGGTTGGCTGGGGCCAGCTTGCCCTGTCTCTCAAAGTCTCTGACTGAATGGTTCTAGGTGTCTAGGTGGTTTCTGGGAGATTTTCGACCCTTGATAATAGCTAGATGGAACCCCCTTTTGAGAAGACAATTCAAAGGCCGGCAGTTTAGTAGTTTCCCCCGGGTTTTAGGGGGCGGTAGCTCAGTGCATCAAACTGATTCACGATTCCCCCGACCGGGGGGTCCGGTTTGAATCCGACGGCGGAGGGTTTTCGAACCCACCTTTTAGCTAGGTCGAATTAGTCGGTCGGAGGAGAATTTAGCGGGGCGCCTGATCGGTAGTTTTTCCCTGGCCCAAAAAACAAGGCGAATGCCGGGCAAATCAAACGGGACGGACCGCGCGATATGTCCCTTCCCCTTCCCTTTCATCCTCCTTACAACAAACACACTTCACAAATGAACACCGCCACAAATTCCGGGAGACCCGGGCGGGAGCTTGGCTTGTCCCGGTTGGGGGGGGCCCGCTGTGGGAGAGTCTGGTTGGGGAAAACCCCCCAGGGGGTAGGTGGGGGGATCTCGCCATCCAGCGGAAAAATCCCGCCATCTCGGAAAAAATGCACTACACTAACGGGACTAATGACCAAAACAGTTGACGCGCCCGGGAAAAAAAAAAAATCAATCAATAATCAATCCTGGTTTTTTCCCAATAATATCAGGCAAACCCGGGGGTAGCCCTTAAAGAAAGGACTATTTCCGCGCGATCTCCCCTTCCCTTACTCGTGCTTTTCCCCCTCCTTACGCCCGCCCCTTACGGAATACATGGTTTTGGCTTCCCGCTGCAGTGATAGCCCCTCGGTAGTCTCTTGAAAGAGGAAGAGTTGGTGGGGCCCGGGTCTACCATCCTGCTGGGAAAAACACCGCCACCTCCCGCGATAAAAACATACACTACATAAAGGGTTAAAAATCACCTGTTAATCCCCCCCGGGAAAAAATCCATCAATCCCCTTTCATCCCCCTACCATTTCTCCGTAATCTGCTTCGTCTTTTCCGCAATTTCTCAGTCTCGTCTGTTCTTTTCGTTGCGCCGCCACATCCCGCGGAAAACACCTGGCGGGGCCCGACATGCTTTTGTTCCGCCGCTCGGGAGCGCATCGCGCTTGCAGACTTCGCACTCGCTCTTTTTTCCCCCGACCGTCACGCTTGGAAGCGGGAAATTGCTTCCAGGTAACAAAGGGCGTAAAACCCCTGCGGCGGCGCTACAGTAGATTGCACTCGTACGTACCGGTCTAATTAAAACAGTAAACAATGGAAAAGCTTGAGGTTTTCAGTCAAATTAATATTTTGATGCTTGTTTTGCGAAATGCTCTGTAGTAAGTAAAGGTGTATATAGAAAAAAGAGGTTGCGATATAGCAGGAAATGGAAAGTGAGATGAAATCAAACTAGAGAAAATGAACATTATAATATTTGAAGGATTGAAGAACTTTCTGTGTGATTGCTTGATTTTTCTTTTTCCCGGGCGTAAACTGTTTTGGTCATTGTCCCGTTAGTGTGTGCATGTCTTTCTCGGGAGATGGGATCTTCCCCCGCTGGATGGCGAGACCCGCGCCGGCCTACCGTCGGCTAGTGGGATTTCCCCTACAGGGCTCCCCCACCAGCGGCGCCGGCTCTAAGCTCTCGCCGGTCTCCCGGAATATGTGATAGTGTAGTCATGTTAGTGTGTGTGTTGTGTAAGGGGAGGGATGGGACAAGGAAGAGGAAGGAAAGATCGCCGCGCCCGTGACCGTTGTTGGTACGGCTCCGACATTCGCCTGGTGCTGATCGGAGAACACGGAAAAACCGATCAAAGCAGCGGCCGATAAAATTCTCCTCCAGTCAGGGCTGAATTTGACTAGCTGAAAAGCTATGTCGAAATCCTGCGCCGTCGACTCGAACCTAGGACCTCCGGGCAAGCGTTCATAGACGTCAGTTGAAACACTGAGCTACCGCTCTCGTTTTCTTGTTTTAAAACTGCAGTAAATAAGAATATTTTAA
Organism: Teleogryllus oceanicus; assembly: GCA_964035755.1. NCBI lineage: Eukaryota > Metazoa > Arthropoda > Insecta > Orthoptera > Gryllidae > Teleogryllus > Teleogryllus oceanicus. Next base: position 174,455,846 of record CAXIVR010000002.1, read on the forward strand.
AGACGAACAAAGAAACAAGTTCATGAGTAAGCAGGGGATGAAAGTGTTTCATGAAAGTAACGGGCGCAAAGCTAAGAACACGATCATTCGAGATATATTTAACACACCTAGAATTATTGCGGCCTAAAATACAAAATGAAGGTCTGAACCAGCATGACACTTTGTCCTAAAATACACTATCTGAACGGTTTTTTGGGAAAAATTCCACTGTTAGGAAATATTCCACTCTTATAGTACCCCCAAAAAGAGCAGGAACTAATTGCAATTTAATTCAGTTACAGTAATTGACGCTTCTAAAGTATGAAACGAAAATTTTATTGTGATTGCGACTTTCCGAAAGGAAAAGCCTATAAAAATTCATGTTTACTTTCTCGTATACGTACTATATACAGTACTGTACGTAGAATACAGAAATTATGTAATGCTGCCAAAAAAATGTATTTTCGGTAGAAAATAATTCATTCTAGGCCCTGACAAACAATGGATAAATCTAGTTGATAAATTACGAAATTAAAATCCTCTAACATTGTAGCCAGAATCTCTGGTTTGTAGCCCTTCACGAGAAAATTGAAACAAAACGTCTCTGTCCGTCTGTGCGTCTATCCGTCCGTCCATCCGTCTGGCAACACTACTAGCGCCTGAATCGTGCGTAGGTTTTTTACAATTGAAGAACCCCTATCCATTTGGCTGTAATTGAACTTTGAATTTTAAAATCATTCTTTAAAATTTGGATTCTTTACATGAAGCCCGGACTTTCAAAATTTTCTAAAACGCTCCAACTTTTTCTTTAAATTTTTTGAAAAAATAATGAAAAAAACTTTTCAAAGGTGGCATCTCAACTTTCACGGTTAAATCCTTGCGTTCGTTTAACAATGAAATTTATTAATTCCTTTATTACAGAAATTCATTTAATATTTTATATTATAAATTAATGTAATATTGTTTTAAATTTTAAGTCGCATCAACATCTAGTTTTGTATTCGTATTTATCCATTACATGTCTCATAAAGAGTAATTGACTTCGGCGTTGCTAGATTCCATTTCGTAGTCGGCCACCCAACCAGGGACTCGTGATGTCTCAATTCACTTAACTTTTGAGATTTCAAGTAGTTAATGAATTCGGCCAGCATCTCGGGTTTTACGGGGGGGACTTCTCAGTAGAACCATTCCAGCATTCCGCTGGATGACCGAGGAAACCAGAAAGGCCGGCAGAATGACCGGCACGAGGGTTGAACCGTACCTTCCGAATGCGAGGGCAGCGTGCTAGCCCTGAGCCACTTCTCTCGGAACATCGGGGTTTTTGCGAGTAAATAAATACAATTTTAATTTTTGCATTAACAATTTAGTTTTACAATATTTTGGTTCTATGATTATGCATACAAAACATATATTTAGATATAAGATTTTATTGCATTTCTTTGGTTTTTCATAAGCTTGAATACAATTAAAACTTACTATATCAAGAATTGAGGTCTGATGAAATTGTATTAGGGACATTCCTGGAGGATGTAATTATTGTTCAGCGAGCAATTGAAAGAGATACATAATGGGTTAGGTTTTTTCTTCCGTGTATTCAGTCCATGGGAAAAGTAGGTATGGACTGATCTAATGCATGAAAGCGTGCGGTACATAATGATGACATGCGGTACATATATTGATAAAAAATGATTCATTTCTTAGTTGGGTTGGATTTGGCAAGATACATTGCCATTAGGAAAGCATAATTGATAGTGCTAGCTGCTTTTTGTTAGCAAAGATCCTAAACTTGATGTGAAAGGTCTTCCATGGAGTTGTGATGTATTAGTCCAGTCTGTTTTCAATTGTCGTGAATGTGGATGACATGGTTTTCTCTGATATTTATTGGGAATCTCGTTAAGAACGAGGTCAGCGTCGGAATCGTTCAAGTTGGAGTGTGTGCGTGTGTATGGAGGGGAATTCTTGGGAAATATAATATTGTTTTGTGCACCTTTTCAGTTTTCCTATTCTGCCTCAGCATGTGAGATAGTAAGATAACATCCATACTAGAAAAAAATTATGCAAAATGAACCTGAAATCCCTTTCGTATTTTTCGCGAAATTGAAAAAAAAAAATCTGGAGACATTGGTGTTTTTATCATCGTAATGGCGTCTTTCGCTTCTCATGTCACCACGAGTGAATCATCATCCCATCCATAAAAATTCTGATAATTTATAATCACACCCTTTACGAACCATCCAGAGAAAGACAATGGTAAACCACCAAAACGATCATCTGCCAAGAAAAGAGAACAGCACGAAGAAATAAGCCTCTCTCTCGTCTAAGCTCCGTGGCCGAGTGTGTTACGAATTATCTAACTAAAAACTAAGACACTTTGTTTTTATTATGAGTGCCACTGTTTTTTCATTCAGTGTTTTACATGCCTATAGCATGAATGCATGCCAAAATATCAAAATAGACAATAGAGTGATTCACATCGGTATGGTGTTTTGCGAAATCGTACCTGGTACTTATAGTTAATGTGATTGTCTCAAAGAGGACACCTTTCTAAGTGGAGTTTAGGACAGCTGACCATTCCAAAATTTATTCCTTTTCCCCTTTCAATTTAATAGCAAGTACAGGATAGCTGACGATTAAACCATTTTTCGTGTACTAAAAGGAAAAATAAATTGCTGTTTTTTAAAATCATAAAAAATTTATAAAAAAATGTTAGACTTAACGATTTTATTTTGCTTCCGGAACGCAATTCTTGGAAAACATATATTGATAATATCGGTCCAAAGCCATAGATATTTTTAAAACTGCTTTAGTGATCTCCAACATTAATTATCGTGCGGGGGCAGGATGTAATTTGATGCTGACCTTGTTTATTATTTATAAACGAAAAAAAATCAGAACTGATCAGAAACAATTAACAATACTTTTATTATGTTTGGATAAAACAAAAATAACAGACATTTGTCGATGGAAATTTATCACTCTTATTTTTTTTTGTCGGTCACATTGGTCTGAACTAATTTTAAAATGTCAGTGAATTACACATTGTGTTTTTCACTGACATGTGTTGGTTAAAATATCGGCCACGTAAAAACACCGATGTTAAAAATATCTTCAATAAATCGATGTTAAGTACATCGGTTTTGTATAAAAGCATCGATGTTTAGAAAACATTGACATCAATGTCGCATCCTTACATGTGAAGGCTGGAGCTGTGATACAAGCGGGACCGTCAGTATTTTCGTGTCTTGCTAGACCGACGACAAAAAAAATGCAACCAGACAAGTTGTCAAACATATCAAGTTATTAAAACAAAGCCTTGTGTTCGAAGCCCACCTTTCATCATACGTGAGGAATCTTGTAAATCGTGAATTTCAGTCATCATAGTAGGGAGTCATCACAGTTTTGACATTTTGACGCTCCAGTCGAACGTCGGGACCCCTTGCTCCCTCTCCAAGCGTCCTCCTGCGCGCCGCGACGCACGTGCGAGGAGCGTCGCGACGCGTCGCGTCGGTCGGCGCTTGTCACTGTCGGCGCGATCGATTCGCGTCGCGCGCGCGGGCGAGCGAACGGGCGGGCGGGCGATTCGCAGCCCGCGGTCCGCGCGCGGAACCCACCTGAAGCAGCGGACCGGGGACGCCCTGCACCGACACTACGTTGGCCGGCAGGAAGCTCTTGTGGTGCTGCGGCTGCTGCTGCGGGGGGGCGGGCTGCGGGGGCGGCGCGGCCGCGAGCGCCGCCGCGTCCGCAGACTCCGCGGCCTGCTGCTGCTGCTGCTGCACCTGATGCTGCAGTTGCAGTTGGAACTGCTGCTGGAGTTGTTGCTGTTGCAGCTGCTGCAAAACCGAGGCCGGAAGGATGCGCACGGGATGCGCCTGTTGGGCCACGGGCTGTGGGGTGCCATCTGCCGCAGCCGCGCTGCGCTTGCCGCTGCTGATGTTGTTGTGGCTGTTGCTGTTGTTGTTGTTGTTGTGACTGCAGCCGCTGATGCTGTTGCTGCTGCGCTTGCTGCTGCCCTTGTTCCGCCAAGGCCTCAGGCTGCGCGCCGGCGCTGCCGATGCGGCTACAAGTCGCCGCGAGCAGCGCGAGCGGAGACGGCTGCGCGTCCTGTGGAGCGAGAGAGGGAGGCGGCGTGAGGGGAGGGGGCCTTGGCCAGCCCTGGCCCCGTCGCCGCGCCGGGCGCGCGCGCGCGCATCCCGGAGTTAACACCCACTTTCCTACCCCGCCCCTCGAGCGGGGCCGGTCGCGCGGGGCCACTCACCTGCGGGCTGACGTGAGGGAGAATGTAGTCCGGATTCTGGTCAGAGGCCGCCGAGGTCATCCTTTGGACACTCCGCCACCGAAAACACCGCTTTGGAACTTTTACGCGCACACATAATACCGCTTCACCTCATGGCCGAAACGCACTGCACGACGCCTGGCCGAGCACATGCCGGCATCGTATCCTTCCGCGGATCGATGTCATCGCGTCGGGCTCGTAGTTTTGCACTCTCACTTCCTTCTTAACGACCTTTCATACACGGTTGAGGGTCGGTTTTAGTTCGCGTTGTTACTGTGGAAAACACGCGGCGGGCCCACGCGCGTTCCGCTGCGCACTATTTGGGGCGGGGACGGCGGGGACGGCGGACGGATACGTGCGCGCGGCGGCCGACTGGCGCGGCCTGCCGGCCCCACGGAAATAGCTGATTGGCAGGCGCTCACAATGCCCTACCCAGGGCCGCACCGCGACGGCGGGGCGCGACCGGGGGGGCCCGCAGCCTCCTCCCACCGCCCGGCCGTCGCCAACCGCCGCCGCATGACAAAGACGCGAGGGGGGCGGGGACCGGCCGAGCGCCACGCGCTCGGGGCGCCTCGGCCTTATCGACCGGACGGCGGTGGGCGGGGCGGGCGACGGGCGTGGTCGGGGGCGGGCCGAGCGCGCGAAGAGGCGGCGCGGTGAGGCGCGGCGCGACAGCTCGGCAGAGCACGGACGGCCTCGCTCGCGTCGGCTGCGGGTTCAAGGCTCTTCGCCATACGCGCCTTCCGCCCAGTTCCGTCCCGCTCCACACCCACGCCGTCCGCAAAACAAGCGTTGTCTGTGGCGTCTTCGCGGTTTTCGCCCCGAAGTCCACGAGGTCCGCACGTGGCGCGGTTCGACGCCCACCGGGGGCGGGGCTGAGGACCCGGCTCACAAGGGGGCGGGGCGGGGGTGGCCGCGGTCGGTGGTGCCGCCCCTCGCCGACGCTGCCATGTTTCGGCCTCCTAAGCGACGCCGACTCCGCCCCCGGCCCGCCCTCGCGCACCTCGGCGCCGCCCGCCCCGCAGGGGTGTGTGCTGCGCCAAACGCGGCCCCTGTCGTTGTGGGATGTGTTGCAGGCCGTTCTTACAAGGCCTTCAATGCTGTGGAGGTGGGCGTTGATCTGAATGCCCAGGCAATGTTCTAATTTTTTTTGTGTGTATGTGAGAGAGAAAATAAACGTTTTTAGTAGGTCTTGTAAACGTTCAAGTCAAGAAAAAAAAATTAAAAAAAGGAAAAAAAACAAACTTCAATTTTTATGTTTTATTAGTACATTTTATTCGATATTTTATTTTTCGTGAAGCGGTACGGCATACAGCATATAAGCTTCATATGGCAGAGAAACAAAGTATCTAGATTAATGTCTTCTTTTCCCAGCCTTACGTGCAAGAAACAGAAAATACGGTAGTGTTTTGCCACTGTCGCGGTATTGCTCGTTTCGATTACACGTTTTCGTCAATGCTTTTGTTTAGTATAGACTTTTGCACAGCGTGACGTATCTGAGTGTGTACCTCTTTTGTGTCTGCGTATGGAGAGTTCGAAGCTCAAAAGTGGTATACACTAAGGTGCTTCACAATATGCGAGAAGTAGTATCTAGAGACATTTTGCACGGCAAGTACCTTAGTGTGAAACAACTAGAAATGCACAAGCTCAGAGGCTCTTTATATAGACTTTTACATAGCGTGAAGCACTTCAGTATATCCCATTTTTGAGCCTATGCGCATTCGCTGAACCCCAAAAGAAGGATTCGCTAAGGTGCGTCACTCTATGCAAGTATTCTCTGCTCTCTTTTTATGAACATTAGAGACTTTTCGCAAAGTCTGGAGACTTATTACGTAGCGTGAAGCACTTCACTTTTGGGACTCTGCTCATGCACCAAGTCGGTCTCGAGCTCGCAGTAATAGCAAAGCCCGCTTAATCCGCCGGTTATATCGGGGAATATGGAGTTTTTGCACCCTCGAACGGTAAAGCAATCGAAAATACTATCGATCTTCTGCGCATGCGCAGATTAAGTTTCACGTTAGTAGGGAGTTTGTGCACTTCATAGCGGACAGCACTATCGAGTTTCGCATCAGTTTTGTGCATCTGCGCATGCGCAGAAGATCGAGATTGCAGTCGATTGCTGTCCGCTAAGGCGAGCCATAGCGGATAGCATTATCGATCTTCTATGCATACGCAGATGCACAAAAGTGATGCGAAACTTGAATTGCGCATGCGCAGATGATTGATAGTGCTGTCTGCTACGGCGTGCACAACCTTCTCATTAAAATAGAGGGTGTAAAAACTCCCTACCCCCTCATCATAGGTTCTGCTGTAACTTAGAGTTCGATTTCTCATTGGCGCATGCGCAGAGGTTCAAAAGTGCAGTTATTGATATACGTTACTTCCATTATGTCATATTTGTGCCCATGTGATGTATACTAACTTTATATTCCCATGACTTAAACTTAGTGACACTTCCAGGGGCCGGAAGGAGAGGGTGACAGTGTCAACCAACACTTCACACCACCAACCATCCATCACACACACCATATATATATATATATATATATATATATATATATATATATATATATATATATATATATATATAAAGTTATTTCATGGGCAGCTCTGTTCGAACAAGAATCAAGAACTACGAATCAAGAGGATGTAGTATTTTGGTTATTTATCGCACACTCTGCCGCCACAGTTCTGAACTTCTTCCATTTCGCCTTACGTAGTGCGTCTCACACGCTATGCTCTCGTTGAGAGCGATTATGAAATGATCGATTCTATCACTATCGACGCGTATGTGACGCAGTTGCCAGGTTACGGGTTTCCCCCTCTAAATTTATGGTCTATTTTTTGTCTTTAGTGGATTTTTAGGGGCAAACTTATTTGGGAGTTATTGTTGGGGGTTTTCGTTGACTTTTTAAATGATAATTTTAAAATAACTATAGTGAACTGTAAGACACAAAAATAGTTTATGTTTATTATGATTATTTCTATGCCTATATTTCATTTAATCACATTTAACCAAGCTTAGTAAAAAACACTTATAGGCGTATAAGATCATTTCAGTTAATTCCGTCGTTTAAAATTGCGCGGTTATTTGTCACAAGCAAAGATTGGTAAAAGGCGACACATTTTATGAAAAGGAATGCAAGTAATGAAAAGAAGGATTTCGGTCGAAGGAAAGTTTTTATTAAGAAGTATCATTCTCTTTCAGTCATTTGAATGGCTGAGACCTCTTACGTTTCGTAACTTGTACACAGTGTGAAACTCTCTGGAAAAAAACTTATACGTGTACAAGCTTACACATAAGTGTGTGTATATGCATGTTATAATGTAAATTGTTGTTAAACATATATTTATATATTAAAACTATACGTTTACTGTAAAATATAAATATCATCAGATAAAATTAAAAGTATTTTTCGTATTTATTTAATTTCCATACCGCCTCATATTTATTTATTTTCGAAATAATCATTTGAATTTGGTGGGTTTTTGTGGTTTGGATGTTTTTCTCAGTGCTATCTGGTGGAGAATGTTGAAGACCGCCTGGCAACATTGATGTGATTGTTTCTGTATGTTTGGCCTCCTGCCAACAGCTGCAGTGGTGGTTGGCCGTGGTGGAAACGTCTGTTTTGATATTTATTTTTGATAACATAAGTCTTGGTAATGGAAAACAGTGTAAATGGCAATCTGGGAGCGTTTATTTCTTCAGATTCCCAGAATTTTATCATTCAAGGAGAAGAAATAGATGGTAAGTCAAAAGTCCACGACTGGTAATATGACTCTTAACCTGGAGGACTGGCTCTCGAAATTTAAATAAAATTATTGGAATAACTTTTTGTTTAGACGATGCAGAATGTTCAATGGCAGCAGAAAATACCGATGATTCCAATCATGGGATTGGAGATAAAAGTAGTTGTGTTATCAGAGAACAAGATAGATTTCTTCCAATCGCCAATGTGGCAAAAATAATGAAAAAAGCCATTCCTGAATCTGGAAAGGTATGTAATTTTTCATAAATGTGAATGAAGATTTACACAATATTCTCCAATTTCACCAGTTATCAGATTGTAAGATGTATACTGCTCATTCAATCATGTTGTCATGTTCATATCTAAAGGGTTTCACTAATTGCATTCTAATTTTATGCATTATTGAATATTAATTTGTTTTCAGATTGCAAAAGATGCCAGGGAATGTGTGCAAGAATGCGTGTCAGAGTTCATAAGTTTTATTACAAGTGAAGCTAGTGATCGTTGTCATATGGAAAAAAGAAAAACTATTAATGGAGAAGATATTCTATTTGCCATGACTAATCTAGGCTTTGATAATTATGTAGAACCTCTCAAGTTATACCTCCAAAAATATCGTGAGGTAAAAATTTATAATTTCCCAGTACAGTTTTTAATAAGAGATTCTATTTAAGAAGATAACCAACTATTCTGGAAAATTTAAAAAAGTTTAAAAACACTGCAAATGAAAATAGTAATAAAATATCACAATTATAAATTAAAAACTGAGTTAATAATTTTACTCTCTATCTTTTAGGCTACAAAAGGCGACAAAACATTATCAGGTGGAGAATTGTATGATGAAATACCTGAAGATTTTGGTGAGTACTGAGTAAAAGGATTGGATCAAACTAACAACTAGACAGACTAAAATAGGGAATGTAATAAGGAAAATGAATACTCTTCCTATTTCTTTTACTAAATTGGTGATAAAAAAGGTTTGTATCAAAAACCTCTCTTTGGAATAAGAATAATGTAATTTGAGAAGATGGTGACTTCCAAGTTCATAAGGAACTTTGCCTTAGCATTTATATGAAGTATATTTTTTGAATAAGTACCTCACAACAAAAAGTTTTATCTTGAAAGCTGTAGTCAATTGCATGATTTGAAATGGAGGTTGAAGTCTAGAACACGGTACAACCTAAGGAAGTCGTTTAAACCGGTACTTTGTGCCACTTCGGCCAGGGGGAAATCCACAGTAGAGGAGACAAGGGGTGGTTAGGCGATTATAATAATTGGTCACGAATTTAATGTCATAAGTTAGGAAGTAATTTCACCCTAGTGTCTTGTCAGAGCTCCATTATAAAATAGTGCTGCCTGCGATCGTTGTGTGTGCCTCTGTGATAAACAAAGCTTTCATCGTTTGAATTAATTGCAGCAGTTTGAATTCGAGGTTTTCTTATAAAGTGCTCACTGAAATGCTTTCTTATAAAAGTGAATTGGTAATTATGCGGTGGATGGACTCAAGGTTGTTCATAGTGATCATGAGGGCCGAAGGCTGTGACGTGCCTTACATGGCCATGACTTAGATCCAGACAAGCGAAGCAAGAAAACTTGCCTTTGAAAGTAATTTGGGCATTAAAGTGCGGCAGGGACAAAGTGTATGAAGGGTGAGCCATGAAAATCGCCTATAGGTAAGTTTTCTTCATTCCTATCAGAACGCTAGCATTATTTGAGGGAGGGCTTAAGAAGACTCCCCTCCTCTACCCCCGCCCCTTCCCATCTCTCACTCCCCTGCCATCGCGCTTCTCTAAGGGTGTACTGTGTTCCAAACTTTAACCGTAATGGTAATTTTTGTAGACATATTTAAAATCCTGTCTGATGAAATGTTTAAAATCAACATTGTTTGTTTCCAGCAGCTCATACACTTAATGGGAACATCTTGGCAGCAGAAGGTGATGAACATGAAACTGTGATATACTACCCAGACCATACAACATTACATCCATTCTAGTTGCATTGACATATGTTGTACAAGAAATGAAGTTGCCTTTTCCATTTTTCACAAATGTGATTCTTCTATGAAAAGGTTTCATCATGTGCCCTAATGTACCTGCTACGTTTCTGTTGCAAATATGCAAAACTTGGATGGGTATATATTTTTGTAAAGTACTTTTGTACAATATTTTGTCTATTGAATTATATTTTGTGTATTTCACAAAAGTGTATTTTTCATATTCATGATTGTTGACCAGAGTTCTATATGAAAATACATCATGCATTTGTAAACAGTAAGTGTTTATTGAGAAGATATGTACAAGTATGTGCATTTTTAAACATCTATATGAGTAAACCAGTTTGCTAGAGATATCTGTGCACTTGAATTGTTAAAATGTCAATATTTGCCAAGTATTTAAAGATTGTGAAATGCACAGATATCTTGTGTGAACTCTGAACACTAGTGACCTCCGATTTCTCTTGTCTATCTTCCATTTTCTATGCTGTATTTCACATATCAATTTTGTTGATTTGTATTTTTTTCATAAAATAATAATTCCACTTGTTAAAAACCTATCTATGAATATCTATCATTACCACATTATTAATCAGAGAGATATTAATCTTCACTGATCAAACGCTGAGATAACTGCTTCTCATTTATTGTCTGAATGCACTTGTTTTGATGTGTATGTGTCAATTTACCACTGACCAGCCCAGTTGATGTAATCTAGGACTTTACTTTTCCAGACAGATCATGATATTGAGAATACAGAGTGTTATTTAGATTCCTTTTATTCATAGATTCATTTTCTGGGTAAAATTCTTCCAAAGTTTTTGTACAATATTAAATTAAGAAAATATACTAAGCATTTCCATTTTAATAATATTGAAAATCACATTATTAATGCATTTCAATGTAATTGGGTAAGACCATTTGTCAGCTTGATATCACTGCTAAACAGAAGAAAAGCGAACATATACTAAATGTTCAATAATCATCATTACTCTAATTTTATATTGTGAAGACCCATTACTTTATTCACTTAATAGGGATGTATTTATTCCACTTATCTAGACACTAACATGATCATTACACATATGTGTACGTGAGGTTTAAATATATTACTGACGGCATGTTTCACATATGTGCCAAGTTGTATGGGTAATGTTTGATGATTTTTTTTTAAATGTAAAATCCGTGATTTATTGCCTATTGCTAATGCCTATTGCAGATTGGGTTATGAGTAGAACACAGTGTTCAATTGTTCTCCTAGGTCGACTTGCACTCATAGGGCCAATCTTAGCACCAAAAATACAAAACTTAAGATTGATACATTCTCCTTGTTAACATGTATTCCCTTATCATAAGGAACATGAAGAAATCAACTTTGTTCTACCAGAACATGGCAAATAACATACACCCGTGATCGCAGTGACCCTGTATATATAACCATAAACTTTTTAAAGTGAATTGATGCTCTAATACACATGTCCTATTTCATGACGAGGCTTTGGTCTATGCGATTAACATATATCATCCATCACACAATTTCCAATTCATTTTATTCTAACGAACTTTTTGCTGAATAGTTCTAAGTCGTGTCTGACGCTTCAGTACATGTGTCGAAATTAATGAGGTGTCCATAAATTACATAATGCTGAAGAGAAAGGAGGGAGTTTGAGGCAGCATTACATAGGGGTAGGGGTGTCTTTATATTGATATTCCTTATTAAAAAAATTCATTGTGTGCTGAAACAATTCCTTTTGTTCAATCTTTTGCTAAGAAACTAAAATATGAACAAATTCAATTTACAAAAAATTATCAATAAATTAAAAAGTTATGATTTATAAATTGTTACAATAAATAAAAATATTTTTTCAGCAGTGGAATATTGATTGAATCAGGTCAATTGCGAACAAAATATTCAAAAGTAATCTATAACATATTCTAAAATCCATTTAAATTGGCGCAGTAGATCCCATGCTTCACGCATGACAGAATGTACCTGACTTCTCAGAAATTTTCTTGCCTAAACATCCTTCATAAGCTCAAAAATTGCCCCAATCTTATTGTTAGGCAATGTATTTAGCATTAGTAACTAATTCTATCATTGATTTTAATGTATGACACATTGTTTTTACTGTTATGTGATATAGTTTTGCATATTAAATGGGAGTTGTTGTCACAAGTGTTACACAGGGGGAGAAGTGCGTGGTACGGGAAGAAGTCGTGAAATTCAAAACACTCAAAATTTCTTTGTGTAATTTACGACAATGCTAAACAAAATATAAGTAGCGTATTTAAACAAATAATAAATGAGTGATGATCCATGTATTCTGAATGCTATTGACAACATTGAATAGTTTCTTTTTAAGGGAATGCAAATTCAAACCAAATATTAAGAAATAACATAACCTTTTAAGGCAAAAATTTATGGAAAAACGATGTTTTAATGTTTTTTAATATGCTACTTCAAAAAATAGAAAGATTTCAGAAAAATAGACAACTTTCTGAGCTATTTATGGTATTTAATTCACTTAGAGGAATAAGAATAGAGTAGATATTGAAGAAAACAGACTGAAAAACACATTTGAGCATTTATATTTTTTTAAAAATATAAGTTTTGCAACTTTCATCACACATTAGCTTGTTTTGTAGGCAAATTTTTCAGCGTTCTGGAAGGATCAAATTCTGTATGGAAAATAAAATGAAATGCATACAAGTAGTAATGTTAAATTTCTTTAAAGAAAAAGGAAATTAACTGAAACTGAGGGTATGATTGTATATTTCAAGTGTGAATTAATTTTAGAAGACTGGTGTAATTTTTGCTTCGAGTCAACACAAATAGTCAATACCAAACTAGGAAGTCAAATTACTGCCTTGAACGATTTAAAATTATTTTTGAACATTTTGTCACTTACATTAATTTTGGTTTGTAATTCTATGAAATGAGACATTGAATTGTTCATTGAAAAGCACATTCAATGCAACAAAGATGTTTTTTCAAGAAAAGTACAGTTCACTGGAGCTCACACAGTGAATAGTACGCATTCACAAAGCCAGTTTTCCACTACACCTTCCCAATCTTCAGAGTTTGAATTGTTTCAATAACTTAATAATAATCCAATAAATTAATATATGCAGAAGCCCAGAGAAAACGAAAGGCTTATTATAATTAATTTTTATCCTTAAAGGTTTTCTCCGAGTCAAACCATATTAGGTACTTATTTTGAAAAATAGATGGACTGAAAGATTAATTTTGTGTATAAATGCAAAAGAAGTGTTGTTGCTATTAAAGTTGGTACATTTCTTAAATATTTTGTAAAAAAGTTGAAATATATACAAATGAAAAATGAATGTGTTTAATAGTTTTTTAGTACAGGGGCGCCCTGAGAATACCAGAGGTCTGGGGCCGTAGATCCACCAATCCGTGAATAGAATTCATCTCTTCATGCAAAGCTGATAATTAGAAGTAGAAGTAAATACATTTTTTATATGTTTGGAATGGAAAAAAAATGTGGAGTCCCAGTTAAGCTGAGACCGGGGCAAGCTGCCTCAGTTTCCCGCCCACCCCCTTTCTCTGGGCACTCTGGCCTTTGTATAATATTGATTCGAAATAAATCATGTATTGAATATATTCATGAGTAATGGACCAACTGACAAATTTAACTCCTCTCATTGACCTTTGTTCATCAATGATTGTAAATTTCATAATGCTCAGAGCAGAATATACTTCATTCTTACATAGTTTTTTTAGACAAACATTAGCTATAGCCAAACATTTACATAGTCAACAATTCACTATTAACAAGCATAATCTACGAACCTTTGTTATGTTTCTTGTGTTTAAATTTGCTAAAATTAATATTTTTTCCGATTTTCTCCAAAAATTGATAGACCCTTATCGCTCTGGCTAATGTCACAGCCCCTTGAATTTGGGACATTTTCAAAATTTTCAAAAAAAATAGCTCCATCGTTTTTTATTAAATTTTGTTGTTAGATATGCAGCACTACGACCACGTGCAGTGAACATGGTACATCACTTTTAGAATAAAAATCAAATTTAAGAGCTATTTATTTATTAACAATCGAAAATAGCCTGAAACCAATGGTGATACAACCACACATATTTTCTCGGATTATTTGGAACTTTGGCAATTTTCGAAAATTCAGTGTTCAGACCTTCCCCATTATTTAATTATAATTTGATCTATTTGAAGAAAAAGTAATAAAGAAATGGAGCCATTTTGGGAAAAAAATTGAAAATATTATCAATGCTTCCTGTAAATTACTCCAAAAATCAAAATACCCATTTGTCATTGCCTTGAGTTCGATCAAATCGATTCGGGGAAGATCAAGTTTGGAGAAAATTGTCCGAAAGATTTAGACGCTATCGTTGTCCGTTAGATGAACGTGATTGTGAAGGGGTGTTCAAATTGTTAGGTCGTAAACCAATTTTTCGGTATCATGGACCAAAAAACATGGCTTCTGACTATACGTGTTAAAGGAAGTACACATTTACTAATACTAGTTTAGGAACAAGATTTATCCACTTTTTCGATATAAGGGCCCACAGTATTGCTTTCTTCTGACAAAAAATAGCTACTTTTCGCTGTAGCATTACAATGCCTTCTCTTAACTACGTAAGTACGTCGTAGGTAAGAATGTAAAAAATATACAAGAGGTTTCATAATTAATGTGCCTGGCGGCACGGTCCTTATGCAACCAGCCGTACTCTCCAGTGTGGATGTGTGTCGTTGAACTGTTAGTCAGGCGCAGACGTTCAACTGCACAATTGCTTTGCAATAAAATACAATATTTAAAGAATCAATGATTTTAGGAGACCTTTTGAAGATACCGATTGACGATAGTTGTCTTACATAAAGTCAATTAAGATAATTGTAATGAACTGAATGAACAGATATCACAAACTATTACATTAAATCAGCTGATAAATACGAATGTCGGATTTATCAATGGATATTTGAGAAATGGGAACAATACGAAGCCATCAAAAGGGTACAAAACACATACAATCTTAAGATCAGAAGAAGTAACGAAAGAGTGCTATGGAAATTTGCAGTTGAAATACTATAAAAATCAAGTTATTTATGAGAAAAAAATAATAGTGTCACAACATTGCATACTTTCTCGCATTATTTGTGAGGGCTAAGCAATATTATAATACTACATGAATCTGCAAAAAATTTTTCAACCAGTTTTTTTCTCTGCGCTAGAATTTGAATTCAGGTCCTTAGATTTAACACACATCTAATCTCGATCTTACCGGGGCCTAAAGAAAGATTGAACATATGCAGTTACAATTTTCAGAAATTCAGTTATTCATTTAGATTATTTCATCATTAAAAACATAATAAAAAATCGGCAGCATACCTAAAATTTAAGGCTAACTTTCGGCGCAACAAAAACGTATTTTGGCCTTTATATTCCTAAATTCAAAATTGTACAAAGTAAAATCGGTAACATACATTCATATGAGCCAATGCACTCGAAAACTCAAAAAGTCATAAAAAATCCGGTACACCTCAAAAGGCTAATTTAACGATCTTGGAAAAATGATTCCAGCCTTCATATTCTCAAATGCAGGGGTTGTACAAAGCAAAACAAGTAACTTGCGTTCTATGGGCTAATATACTCGGACTTTCAAAACCGTCAGAAAAAGATACAAAACCCAGTCCAGATTTCAAGACTAAGTTTAGGAACTAGAAAAAAAATGCGGGTCTGTATTTACGAAAATTCAAAGTTTTACATTTTAAGAAATCGATAGAGTTCGTATCTGGAACTATGTTGCAACCAATTTATTCTCAAAATCAACTTGCAATGCTAAAAAAATATGACATATTTTCTCGCATTATTTCTAACTTTTGCAATTTTCCAAAATTCAGAGAGTTTTGAAAAGCAACTAGGTATCTCTCACCAGCGAGGCATCGTCCCAGCCGGGACGAGTTCGTCAACTTTTAAGCGTCCTTAATACTATCCAAGAACAATGTTTAATCAAAATAGTATTTGGAGCCATTTTTGACAAAATTTGAAAAATGTAATTGAAACTTCATGTAAAGTACCCCCTAAAATCAAAATATTCGTTTCAACTCGCCTTGAACTTGACTCCTTTCCAACTCGAACTTGAGTTCCTTTAAATCGATCGGGGAATTTCAATTTGGGAGAAAATCGTCAGAAGGGTTTAGGCGCTAGCGTCGACCACAGAACAGGCATGTTTCGGTATCAAGGACCCACAAAACATTGATTGTGTTACGCAGTTCGAGAAAGTACTTTACTTCATACAGGAACAAGGTTTGTGTACTTTTACCTTCCCAGCTAATGAGTTTTACTGGTGAAAATCACCGTTTTCTGGCGCACTATTACAATACTATCTCTGTGATATGTTTTGACGGACACGCACACAGGATAACCCTGATTAACCAGCCACTAATATTCAAAATATACAAATCAGGGTATGGAATATGAAGGCCAGGAATACTTTTTTCTAGAACCCAAAAATATCTTTAAATATTGAGTAGGGTGTCGAGGTTTTTAAGTTTTCGTGTATCGAAACTGGAAAACCGAGAAACTTGGAACACATTTCACCTTGTACATTCCTGAATTTTGAATTTACCCCCTTCCCCCGTAGAGTCTGAAATAAACCTTACTTTTAGGTAGGGTGTCTTTTTTTTCATTTTTGATATTTCGTATATATTAGCCCATAAGAACATATGTAAACGGGTTTACTTTGTACAATCCTCGATTTCAGATTAAAAAGACCGAAATAATTGTTTTTCTAGAGCGTAATATCAGTTTTAAATTTTGGATGGGAAGTCGTCTTTTTACTGATGTTTCTTGAATGTATTAATATTGTAATATTACCCTCTGAAACACATGCTACCGATTTACTTTTCAACACCATGTATTTTGAAATTGTACGGCCGGAATAATTTTTTTGCGTCTAAAATTAGAATTAAAAGAATTAATAGAAATCGATTTCGAGATTTTAACGGGAAAACACATTTTGAGGATACCGAAAAAGGTTTTTTTTTCTTCCAAAACGTCCGTCCATCTGTTGAACATCACTAGCACTTAAATCATTTGTAGAATTGTTTTCCAAAATGGTAGTTCTGATCAGATCTTGCTCTCCTTAGCCCTGCGCTTTGAAAAAGATTTAATTTTTTCGGAGGTACTTTGACATATTCGAAAAATTCTCAATAATAGCTCCATTTTTTTCTTCAAACGTTTTGTACGAACACCGATAAATGTAATTCATATGATGACATAAACAACTTTCTGTTTTTTTCCTGTTTCTTTTACTTTATCGTTCACGTATACGTTACTGTCTCGTATACAGAGTAATATACATATAGAGAAAATTTGTACAAGTAATGTTGCGTAAAATAGATTTCGAAATTTCAACGGAAATACAGGTTTTGGGGTCCCCTGATACCGAAAAAGTGTTTTTTTTTTTTACAATATCCGTCCCACTGCGAATTTGAAAAAAAATCTTCAAAATTTGGGGGTGCTTTACATGAAGCCTCCCGGAATATTTTCAAAATTTTCTCAAAATTGGCTCCAAATTTTTTCTTCAAATTTATTTTAAAAATAGAGTAAAATACACTTATAAATATGACATAGATTCAATTTTCCCGGTTAACTCTAAATTTTCGAAAATTGCAAAATTTTGAATTAATAAGGTCTTCCTACAACTACAAAATTGAAGATATTTTTTTCAAATAAAATTTGTTGTTGTTTCATTAAGCTCATGAACATTGTTTTAAACATTTTAGTAGATTTCTGACCATTATTATGTGTAATATTTATAATTTAAAAAATATAAAAAAACAGATTTTTCAAACGGTTTCAAATTTTCCCCTATAACTTTGGTAGATAGTGAGCGCAATGCACTCTATAAGATGATACAAACGCTAATTACTCTATTCTTTTGTGTTTAAAAAAATTCAAAAATGCAATTTTTATACTTATCTGTCATGTTGTTAATATTTACATCAGCGGCAATTCGTTCACATTATTGTATTTAAGAGTTCATGTGCTTTAAATAATGTCTTATAAAGTTTTTAAAAAACTCAACAATTTTTGTTTAAATGAGCTCAAAATTCTGCATTTTCAGTAACACTCAAAACCCATTTTCTCAAAAATGGCTCCGCATTTTTTCTTCAATTTTTTCGAACGGGGTAATGCGAATTGCACCATTAAAAATCACATAAAGTTCATTTTGCTGAATTCTTTTGTTGTTGTTTTTTTTCAAATGTACACAAATGTGTTTTTTTAAATATCTCTCATGCCGTTAATATGCATATTTCCAGCGATTTCTAAACACTATTGCATTTACGAGTTAAGGTATTGTAAATGAATTTTTTCGAAGACTCAAAATTTTTGGGTGAAAAAGGGCTGTAAATTTCGCATTTACAGTAACGTTTAAACGCCATTTTCTTAAAAACCGCTCCAAATGTTTCAATGAAAATTTTCATTAATGAAGAGATTTTACCCTTCTTTAACATTCTTAAAGTAATATTTCGTTCTATTATTAAGAAAGCGAAAAATTGAGTAAATTTCAAAAAAAATGTACGTTTGGTGGTGAAAGATGTCAGCTGGCAAGACGATGGGTTAAGACCGCAAAGCCAGTCCATACAAAGGAAGTTAGACAACTTTACTACGAGAATGTCTGTGCCATTCTGTAGCACCACTAGTTACTTTCTCGTATAAGTACGTATATACAGAGTATATTTGTTATATAGAGAAATTTATGTAATGCTGCGATAATCGATTTCGAGAATTCAACGGAAATACACGTTTTGGGTTCCCTGATGCCGAAAAAGTGTTGTTTTTTTTCATAACGTCCGTCCGCCCGTCTGTCTGTGAACACCACTAGCGCCTATACCAGACTGTTCCAACTCGGCCTATCGCGGACGCCCCCGCGTGCATTCGTGGCTAGCCCAGGAAGAGGTTGTGGAGGTGGAACCGCTTTTATCACTTTCGCTTTGCTTTTCATGGAAGCAATATAAGTAGTGCGAAGGCTGACAGAGGAAGCCGCAACCCCTTTTTCAGTCTTATCGGATACCATATCATCGGAATACATTTCGAGATATTAGATATGCAGACCTCCCTCCTTCTAAAGGACAGATATTTACTCCTAATTTGCCGCAATCATAGCAGAATTTACTTATGGAAGTCTTCCATACGCTTCATAAAATGCAGTAAAGATTATTATGCAGTAAAGACTTTGTTGGGGTCAACATATTGTTGTAACCAGCTTTTCTCTACAACTAAAAGAATAAAAAAGAAAGAACCGAACTTCAGGACAAGACATTGAAGAGCGTTCTATGCATCGCATCAGGCCAAGGACTGAAACTAAATATTTCTTCACTTCTTAAGAAAAAGATGTATAAAATTAATTTCATAAAATATTATTGTTGAATTGAATCGAATTTTACGTTTCCCGTTAAACTTTAGGTTTCTTTCTGTGTATGAGCTTCGGTGTGCCCTCCGCTCCTCAACTTAACCGCGGCCAGTTCCGACTATCAGTGACGAATTGTCGCCAAAGGCCAAGCCAATCTGCGCCCCGGGGCCTTATATTTCGTAGGGAGTGTTGACAGCAATCTGTGCCCGTCGGTCTCCGCCAGTGGCCGCGGTGGCTCGCGGGCGCCCGCGTGCCCGCCTGCGGGCAGATGAGTTGGAACAGCCTGGCCTAGACAATTTGTTTTCTTTTGAAATGGATCCTGTTGATCTGGCTCGATTCGAGGCGTGGCGATTTTGAAAAACTTTTTCAAAAATTTGTCCGTTGCTCTAATTGTTTTTTAATATTACAAAAATGTATTATTTTTACTTACTTCTTACATCGTTAATAATTACATTAGCGGAGATTTGTTGAAATCATTTTTTGAGGCTGTAAAATAACTTGAGATTTCTTGAGAGATGATCTAAAGATGTTTCGTGCTGAAAAACAGGACTCCTGCCTTTTTTACTCTCTTCATACAGAGAAAATTCTTGTCTGGGCGAAAAGAAATTCGTTTTCTGTCGTATTTCGTGCGTGATTGCACACTGTTTAATATGACAGAGTTTATTTTGTAATATTCTTTCGTTTTTTCAAAAATTACACAAATGTATTTTTTTAATATCTCTCACGCCGTTAATATGCACATTTTCTGCAATTTATAAACACTACTGCACTTGTGAATTAAAGTGCCTCCAAAGACTTAAAATGACGTTTTTGAAAGCTCACGATTTTTCGCGTCTTTCTCGGTTGTACCGCTAGATGTCGCTTGATCTGCAGCACTGCTCGATACGTTCGCGATCGTACGACATCTAGCGGTACGCCAATGAAGATGGGAATAGCCGCTCTAAATTCCATCGTGAAGACAGGTCTTGATGCGCCACATTACAAACAACGGAAGTATAAGGTGTTAGTTAAATTTAATATGAATAAGTTGTGGGTCACATTCGTTTGAAAATCGGTATTTGTACCCTGAAGAACGTAAAAATGAAATTTCGAACGTAAAAACATTCATATTCTAACATTACTCCCAGTTTTTTCTCCGTATTCTTATGAAATTCTTCAAATTTAATACGGTACAAGGCAATACTGTTCGTAAGTTTTTGCAAATTTATTTTTTAAAATATGGTTATAATCCTACGGAAAAAATAAAATGAAATAAACCACGTGTTCACTTGTTAAAATTAATTCCACTTGCTCACTTAAAGATATCAACATCAATATTGCCAAAGTTGTGAAAGAAAATTATGGCGTATTGAACAAAAAATGCCTTTGGGTACTGGAATTTAATCAACATCACCTACTAAGATCTGTTTAGGTGTTTATTTAATTCCCACCACACTCACTAAGATCGCAGCGCCAAAACAACTTTTTGGAAATTTCTTTGAATCTTCTGACCTCATCAGAAAACAAGTTATCAGTTCCTCATCATGAGACCGAGACGCGTCGAATGACACCTCATACGCATGTTTCAATTGATGCACGGGAAGTGATCTAGCAGTGAGTGACGGAATCGCACATTCGAACTTCCGAACATACGGACACTGGGGAGTTACTCAAATAATGTATAGGGATATACTTACGTAAACGAATAAGTAACTAGTGGTGCTACAGAATGGGACAAACCTTCTCGTAGTATTTTTTTCTAATTTCCTTGGGGTGGGCTAGCAGTTGAAATTTAGAAATCGATTTTCCGCAGCATTACATAACTTCTCTATAGTACGAATATTACTTCGTATAATACGTACGTATACGAGAAAGTAAAAATGTAGAGCAATTTTTTAGAAAACTTTGAAAAATGTCCCTGACGTTTTACGTATAGAAACCCCTAACATCAAAATATCCGTTTCAAATACAAGGGACCGTGACATCGACCAAATTGATAGGTGAATATCAATCTTTGGAATGCCCTGTCCACCTTTTAGCCGCGATCCTTGATTACACACAGCCGGGAGACTTTTTGCCGTAAACCAATTTCTTGGTGTCAAGGACCCACAAAGGGGGATTCTGATCATATAACTTGTTAGAGGAAATTATTTATTACACGCGTGAACAAGATGTATCAATTTTTACTTTCTCGCTATGGAGTAGACAGAAAGTTATGTAATGCTGCGCGAAAAACACGGCGAATTTTGTGGTTGGACAGTGAAAAGGACGTTTAAGATAATGCAGATGCAGATCTCGTTCGTTGAAAACCCGAACGTTGATTTTTCGACAATTGCTAAAGTTTAAACTTTTTTGTTATCTTCTATATCTAAAATATTAATTATACAGATTTTCCCTTAATAAGATCTATTCCTTAAAGATAGATTTTGAAATAAGGTCATGTACAATTTTTCGAAAATTTGAGTACTTTTTGCATTATTTGGCGTGAATCTATGTGCGAAAAAGCACGTGCTGTTTTAGCACCACTAGTTTCAAAATCAGGAACCCACAAAAAGAGCTTTTCTGTTGAAAAAACGCCGTTTTCCACTGCACCCCTTTTCTTTACTGCGTATAATATGCGAGAAAGTAGAAGATATATTTGCAATACGTTACAATCTAGAATAGTCTTTGCTTGATCTAGAGATGAATAATTCCTTGCGTGAATGCAATCGAGTCGCTATTTTCGGAAGCCTTCGCACTGCAATGAAACAAAATGGGAAGAGTTTGAATTGGAGTCATCGAGCAAATTGAAAGGTGTATAGCTCGGTTCGATAAATGCACTTTGAACTTATGAACGATTGGAATATTGATGACAATAGGACACAGACTGTGACGATTTTCTAAGGAAGATGTGTAAAATTGCGACATGACTCGTGACGTGATGATTCGTGACTTTGTCGAACTGCTACACAATTATACAAGTAATACATCCGAAGTAGCCTTTAAGATGTCTAGAAAATATTCCACTATGTGACAATATTTCAGAATGAAGTACAGCTGTGAACAAAATGAACATTCACGTTTAAATATAAACCTAAGATTCTACGCAATTCACGTCACGTTCTTCTTATGATTTAATCGCGACTGATGTCTTTTTTAATGTGTTGAGCGGAATCAGATATTAATTTGTTACTGCTTAGATTTCCCGTCCGAAATGGCATGTGTATTTCGGGTACTATTTTACCTTCAAAAAATATTACGGAACTAATTCAATTCTTGTGTGCTTATGAATATCCAGTTGTATTAAAATAAGAGAGCCGCCAAAAAACATAAATGCGATTTACTCCTTCCAAGTTATTCTGGAAGCCACAGCACACCTCGAGGATGCAGATTCATTCAAGGAGACAGGTAGGCAAGAACTAGAAGTTCATATAATGATTAGAAGTTACTGATTTACAAAACCATTTTGCTGAAGTTAAATGATGAATGAAAATCATGTATGTCCTTCACATCTCATTCATTTATTTCCTTTTAAATGTCCTTTCTCGAGACTCATTTTCTCCTTTCTGTGTTAGACGTTTACCGTTGAGAATCCGTTTCTTAATTATACTATACTATATCCGTTACAGTAATCACATCTCCAATTATCAAACAATATTTAATTCCAACTACTGTTCTTTCTATCTCGCAAAAAGCATTTCAATTTTGTCAAAATTATATACATTGCCTCATCCTAATCCGTTGTAATTGAATTTCACATATTCATAAAACCAATACCGATGTTTTACGACGACTCAAGATGTCGAAAATAGGGGCAATTAAAACTAAAGCATGCGTAAAATTAAGTACACTCGAATATTAAGTACACTCGGCATTAAAATATTTCACTATATATTAGGATGAATCCGTAGTTAAGGTTGATATATCATAAATCAGCATAAAAAGAGATCAAAAGTATTAAATATTCGTTATTATTTTAGAGTTAGAGAAGGTCTCGTCCAGATGAACCCGCCAAGCGCCATTTACTCAGCGGCGTGACGACGTGGATTAAAGCACGGGGGGACGTGTGGGGCGCGGACGAGTGGGCCGGTTCGAGGGGGCCTGGTGGAGAGGGGAGGAGGCTGATGCGATTAAGAGGCCGAGGGGCCAGGGAAGCCGGCAGCGGCCCCGCGCTGCGCCGCCCGCCGTCACTCCGCCATGGCCGGTCGCCGGGGGCTCCCACGCGCACTGGCGCTGCTCGCGCTGCTGGCGCTCAGCGCCCTGCCCGCCACGCACGTGAGTCGCCCGCCCGGCAGCGCCGCCGGGTTTTTCTCCGATTTAAATGAATGAGTGAGTGGAAAAAACGGTAGTAGTCCAAAATTGGTCATTTGCCCTCCCGTAAACAGTAGTAGACCAAAATTAGTCGTGAGTTGCCCTCCGGGATTATTCTCCGATTTAAATGAATGAGTGAGTGGAAAATGGTAGTAGTCCAAAATTGGTCATTTGCCCGCCCGTAAACAATAGTAGACCAAAATTGGTCGTGAGTTGCCCGCCGGGAGCGTCGCCGGGATTATTCTCCGATTTAAATGAATGAGTTAGTGGAAAAACGGTAGTAGTCCAAATTAATATTTGCCCGCCTGTAACAATAGTAGACTAAAATTGGTGGTGAGTTGCCTGCCGTGGGATTATTCTCCGATTTAAATGAATGAGTTAGTGGAAAAACGGTAGTAGTCCAAAATTGGTTATTTTCGTTGTTTTTTTTTATATAGAGTAATGCAGAAATCATGGAACGACATGCTGAGACTGAAAACAGTTCAATACGAGGTCGTTTGACTTCAATTCAGGCATCTCCTTCTCTTTGATCAGTGAAAGACAGTATCAGTCGTGGACATGTACTGCTCTTCCATTCAGGATTTTAGACGTTTGGTGACTCGGGCTGCTCGCAGCGGATGGTTCACATTTGTTATTTTCCAGTGATATGGGGCTGATGTAATTTACTTGTTATGTTACTTATCGAGAGTGTGCCTGTGAAAAACCGAAGAGCGAGAGGTGAGGGGAACAGCAAGCGATGTGCCAGTAATTTTCGTTATTTTGCGTTGAAAGAATCTGCTTAAAATCATATTTGTAAACAAAGATGCACAAGCTTAAATGGAATATCATACATTCAGGTTCAACGACTCTCACGTTTGTCTCCAACAGAGGAAAGCGTAATAACAGACGTCATGTTATCAAGTACAAAAATCTGGTTAAGGTAAAAGATCACATAGAATCCTTTCCAACGAAAATTGCACTCTACTCATCAGAATCTGTGAAGTTTATGCCCAGTGAATTAAACGTCAAAACAAAGCTTGTTCACAAAAATATCTTGAAATGGAAAATGTTACAAAATACGAGCTGTGCTTAAGTTGAAATTTAGACGACCCCAGGTTAAAAACTCTTACAACAATAAAATGTAGTATTCTTGTGGTACAGTGCTACTTTGCAAGAAATGTGGTTGGTAAATCTTCGTTGAGAAGGTAGTGATTCGATGAGAAATAGTACAGGACCACAGTTTTTGTTAAAATTATTACACATTATTAATAAAATTTTTATTATTCCTCAGAACATATTTGTATGGCTTATACAACATTTCTGAAATAAGAAAATTATTTGAATGTCGACAGTTTTTGTCATATCTATCAACTTTATAACTTGAATTATCTCAAAAAGAACATTTTGGACTAGTACTGTTTTCCATTTAAATAGAGTGACTTCGGATTTTCGATCAGCTGGAACGCGGTTATCCAATATGGAGATTCGTTACGACGTATTTTTTGGTATTGCCCTACTTTGTTTTTTCCGCGGTATTGAGGTGCCGCGTCTAACTGATCGAGCGTCAGAAGTTACACTATTTAAATCGAAGGTTTTGCAGGGCCCCAGACACTAATTTGTGTTGCCCCCCCCCCCAACACGATTTAGAAAAAAATCTTCAGATTTACAACGAAAACACTAATTAGGGATAATTGACTTTTGATCAGTTGGGATGCGGATACACAATCGGGAACTTCGATATCAAACATTAAGTTGTAAGGAAGCTCCCGATTGGATAAGCGAATCTCAGCTGATCTTTGTAAATTCGCCGTATGTTTTAATTGAGCATAATAGAATACCTTTGTGAACAAATACAAATGGAAATTAAGAAATTGCTTATCACATTGATCACGTTATATTTTTTCACTTAAATATTACATTTTTAATTTCTTATCCACAAATACATGAACAATTATAAAATATTTAAAAAAATCAATTTTTAAATACAAACTTTTTAGAACAGAAGACTACTTCACTAACAATTATTTTGCAGTTCCAAACAAATTTTATGATTTTTTTCGAATATTTTATTAATTCATGCCGGAACGCGGGGCTCTCCATCGAATGAGATCCCAAGCATCGTCTTATTATTCATATAATAATGTACCTGATGAAATTAACATCGTACTTCACAAAAAATGCGTTGTTACACTGTTTAAATGATTTTAAATAGACATATCCTGTTTTTATGTGGACTCTGAACTGTTTATAATCTTAAGATAACTAGAATTCAGAAAAAATAGAATACGAAATTATTTTACTATTTGTATTTTTTTAATTTCGTAATTAAATGCAAATTATTCGTTTCAAATCCGTTTTAATTTCTTCCGGAATGGATGACCTGATGATTTGGTCAAACAACCTCGTGACAAACTTTCAATCGTCGTAATTGGAAAACCAATCCATTCTTTCCCGCGTCTATCTTTGTCTTCGCACTGGAGGATAATATCATCGATGGAATCATCTTCAAATACCATCATTCGCAATCGTCGAGCCGAAACAGTACTTAGGAGGTACACGCACATTGAAAACTGAGCTTACTCCGTACTTTACACGACGGATTTGCACCGTGTAAAGTTACCCTCGAATTTACTCTTGTGTGAGCGATTTACACTCGAGTAAAATGTTGGTGAAACGCTCCCAGAAGTTACTCTCGACTAAACACGATTTACTCCAGAGTCAACTCTTACACTTTGATGAAACCGGCCTTTAGAGGTACCTCCTGCGACCGCATTCATTACTTAACTCGGGTGTGCCCGCAATGCAAAGTGTAATTGCAATAGATCTGTCATATTATCCAGACTACTGCGCGAAAGCGTACTGTATGCTGGTACTGTGTACTGCATGAACCAATTAGTTGGGGATTCTGTATGTAATAAATTAATGTTGCCGTACTGTTGAATGACATTGAATTCTGCAGAAACCAACACTAGACGGATACAAGACATCTAGGCGTCTGGAAAATCTGGTCTTTAAATTGCTTAAAAATGTGTAAAGCTTGGATCTCACAGATTGTGTCTTCTCTCTCTCTACGCATTGTCAAACTCTATGGCCCCTTAATAATGTTATCGAATGAATTGATTCATAAAAGGTGAACTTATATTTCATCAACCATACGTATAACATCGGAATTATATGTTTATTTAATAATCTATGCCTACATAGTTGCAATTTTTAAGTAACGTCCAAGGTCACATATTAGTTGCACGAGAGACAAAAGCAATTAAAAAATTAACAAATAATTCTTGTATAGTAATCAAGTAACATGCGTCCATCACTCCAACCGTCTGTCCGTCACATTACCCTTCCGGTCCACCAATCAACACTAATAACGTGTTATTCCACGCGTCTCCTGGTTGGAAACCGATCATATTTTGCAAAATTAATCAGAGGATTTTAAGAAATTTCTTTCGAAAAAGTGGGTTTTGTGTTTTTACTGAAACGCATGGTTAGTGATTTACGGCACATACAGACGTGTTCAATAGGTTTTTTGATTTCTCCTGACAAGACAAGTTGATTTGCATAATTCTTAGACGATTTGCTCTACGATATTCCGGAAGAAAACTAGAAAATCACGTTCCTTTTATTTCAGTGCCCCTACGAGAGAGAGTGAAACAGAGTGAAACGATGAGAATTAATGCACTCTCTTTCCGGCATTTACATGAATCATTGCGACTTGATTCATCTGATTGACGATATCTTATGCATTCCCGAGTTTGATTTAATTATATTTGTCACTGTCTACAAATTTCGTTTTTAGAACTATTACATCGCAGAAAATAATCAATTCATTCCGTATAGAAACATGCATCTTTATATATTGCAGTCGAATAACTTTAATATTCAACAACCGGTAGTCAACAATTCTCCTGATCCGTCAACAACAATCACCGAACAATATGAAACGGAAATTACAATAACATCAGTCTCACGAGTTCTACGGAGAACTGGTGGTTAAATTTATACATGGCAAAGATAAATGAGCGTTGGTTTGACCTATCTGTCCAATATCTATGTGGTGGTTCTCTACTTTCTAGGTCCATCCAATTCTTCTATAAATTGTGATTTTTTGTCTCATCTAGCGAGATATGAGACATCTGGCGATTTCATAATAACATCATACAGAAAAACTCAGCGACAATTAAATGAGTGTTTAGACATTTTGATTACCGTATGCACGAAGAGTACGATTCGACATTCCACCTTGCTGTGTGTGACCGGCTTCTGCCGGAACACGACATAAAAATATGACGAACATACTGAATACTATTGTTAGAAGTAGGACATGCTCAGTACTGCTTGTTGTTATCAATTACACATTAGACGTGACAACACAGGTAAAGAATACCAATCCCAAATTAATGAATTTTTCTTAGACATATTTGATTGTGATGAAACGTAAGTTCTGTAAATAATATGAGTATCAATCAAACAACCCGACGTTGGGGCGTTTTGAGAAGTGGTAAGATTAGCGCCATTTTGAATTACTGTTTTCTCTTTTGTCTCATTTCTAATATTGAAATGAATATTGAAATGAATACTATTTATGAAATTATGTAAAATGAGTTTGATTATATTGGATATGTGATGATTTTCCATTGCTATTCCGGCCACAAAAAATTGAAACCAATCATACCCTATGCGGGATTTGTTTCCTCAACGCTAGCGAAGAGCGGACA
Source organism: Teleogryllus oceanicus (assembly GCA_964035755.1). NCBI lineage: Eukaryota > Metazoa > Arthropoda > Insecta > Orthoptera > Gryllidae > Teleogryllus > Teleogryllus oceanicus. Next base: position 174,484,218 of record CAXIVR010000002.1, read on the forward strand.
CCACCATAGCTGCCTGGGCTCTTCCGGTGCATAGACTGTACTGTCCAATTTTTACGCAACTGAGCGAATAAAAAACGAGTGTCATGTAATTGAAAAGTTCGAATGAATCCGGGGTTTTATTTCACCGCACAGCTTCAATTATAGACCACCAATACTTCGCAATGGGTCAATTTGTTTACGATTTCTTGAAGACATACTCATGAAAATAAGGAAGATGGTGCTCCCTTTGAAGATGTATTTATGAGATGTATCCCTGAGAAGAATTATTTATGTATGTCATTTAAACTTTGATTTCGTTTACGTAAGGTATAGTGGATAAAAGAATATTTGGAATCGTAGAGTAAAATAAATTTAATTTTCGGAGAAGAAATTCATGGAGGGCTAATTCTCTCGAGTCATTACTATCAGTACAGTTGGAGTTTTTGTTTTGAAATTAAATAATTATTTTATTTATAAACTACCTACTAACAAGTTCAAGAATTCCAATCGTCTAGACGAGAGATCTATTACTCATTTAAATTTTTCACTTTTGATATAAAATCACTTTCATTTTATCGCCGCGACGTACATTTGTTTCTAGAATACAACACGGCACAAAATTCTGATGAATATGAACTAAATAATTAATATTAACATGTTGATATTTAGATTTATTATTAAGTAAACTTATTATATTCTTGTTTATTGTTCTCTGAGTAATTGTGATGATGAACGCAGATGTCTTTTCGCTGTGCCTACTCCATTGGCGAAAAGAACACCGGCAAAGGTGGCTCAGGGCATCAACTGATGTGACAGTGCTTCTGAGTGGAAGGTCCTCGGTTCGAGTGCCAACGGTAGCAGGATTTTCGACACTAGTTGGACAGTTAGGTCGAATTCAGCCATTGTCTGGAGGGGAATTCTAGCGACCGACTGCTCTGATCAGTGGTTTCCCGTGGTTTCTCCGATCATCACCAAGCGAATGCCGAAGCAGTACCTAACAAACGGGTCATGGACTGCGCGCGATCTTTCCTGCCTCTTCCTTGACTTATCCTCACCCCTTCTTACACTCACTTGCACTACACAGTCACACTTGGCTGGAGCTTAGAGCTTGTCCCGGCTGGGGCGGTTCCCTGCTGATGAGTAGATATCTGGTTGAGGAAAATCCCGCAAGCCGACGTATGTCGGCGCCGGATCTCGCCATCCAGTGGGGGAAGATCACCGCCATCTCCACCACCACAACCACCATCACTACTACCACCACCACCACTACCACCACCACCACCACCACCACCACTACTGATAAAAACATGAACTACGCTTACGGGACTAATGAACTTAGCATTTGACACGCCAGGAGTCACTTATGAATCAATAAGCGAAAAAAAATGTCGAGCGCCGTCTGCGCGGCCGTCGACTCCGCAGGGCGCGGAGTACGTGGTGACGGAGCAGGTCTTCCTGGACGTGAGCATCGGGGACGAGCCGCCCGACCGCATCACCCTGGGCCTCTTCGGGGACATCGCCCCCAAGACGGTGCGCAACTTCGTGGCGCTGGCCACCAGCGGCGTCGACGGCCGCTCCTACAAGGGCGCCATCTTCCACAGAGTCATTCGCAAGTTCATGATCCAAGGTGAGAACAAAGAGCCCAATTTACTTTACTCAATTATTGAAACGTATGTGATTGCCGTTTTTTTGGGGGGGGGTAATCTTTCAATGAAGTAATGAGGGGATAAGTGGCCGTAAAGTAACTACGTCTTGGCCTATGTTTTTATTAATTCATCAGGTTTTCTTAAAAGATATTTGATCATATCTGTATCATTTCTCTGAGATACCAAGTGAGGTTCTTCAAACGTCCTTTAGAGAAAAAATTAATTAAAAATTTGAGGCCATTTCCGAGAAAGTTTAGAAAACGTTAAGACTTAACGTAAAGTATCTTCCAAAATCAAAATATTCGTTTCAAATTCGCAGTGCCTAGAGTTCAGCCAGGCCGATAAGGGTATATCAGTTTTGGAGAAAATCGTGTGAACGGTTTAAATAAAATAAAATAAATAAATAAATGTCTTTATTGGTGGCGAGGCTCAGGTCATTCAGCTTGCTCTTCCGCCTGACCACTCTCAGAATTTATACGTATTTCAGTAGTACATAATAAAGGAAGTCATTCAATGAAAAATACGCACGCAATTTGGATGAAGATTTCACATGGATGACAGGAGGAAAGCGAGGAGGACGAGCTGATAGGAAGCCGGTGAATCGTGGATGAGAGGAACGGTAGAGAAGAAGAAAAAAGAAAGAAAGGAGAAAAATCAGTGAAATGTTAATAAGTTCTGCTAATTGGTTCATGGAGGTTTTGAAGAAGCTAAAATTGCATACGTATTTTTGAATTACCCCTAGAAAAACTAGAAAGGGAGGGAATCTCGTCAGCATACAAGCAAAGACACATCAAGTCAAGAGTTCAAGCCTTGAGAGAAACTGAAAACATTGAGAGATAATATGAAATGATTTTGCGTATATTTCATAATATTAACAATAATTATTATTATATGATAAAGTGTCGTAAAGCTATTTGGTTCTTAAATAAAGTTACAAAAAATGCTCAAGTGTGCGTGCAGATGAACCGACAGACATGTTTTGTCGCCTGCCATTTTTTCATACACAGTTCCACAAAACGTGAATTCTGAGTACAGAGTGTTAGAGGAAGTAATTTATTACATATGAAACAAGATTTATCCAGTTTTTCGGTATCAGACCTCTCAATACAGTTTTCTGACGAAAAATTGCCATTTTGCCGCATAATTACAATACTTTCTCTTTACTATATAAGTAGTGGTTGTAGAACTCTGAACCTGCATTTTCTGATTTAGTCGGCAACTGATTGATGAATCGTGCTTGATATACATATCGTTTCATTATCATGTTAATACTGTGTTTCATTTCGAGCTTCATTGATTTACCAAGATAATCCATTCCGATACAATCCGAGTGTGTAACGAACTCAAATCCGATAAACTGCGGTGGCTGAGCACTGTCATTTGACAGGTTTCTTCTCATTTCTTGCTGACCTTCCTTTATTCTCTGGCCCTTTAAAATGTAGCAAGATAATAACGGTGTTCTCGTCAGTGAGAGCCCAAATTACTACTTCATCGGACGAAATACTTGAAATGACAGTGCACACTTAAGCCAATAATTACCTATGAATACACTGTAACTAATGTGTGTAGGTCAAAATTAGTCACCATTAATTTTATACTTAGTGTTTTGCAAATTTCTTTTTTTCTCATATCTTGCTTCCACAATTTTGTCAAATGAAAAAAAATTGGTAATCTATTTGTATTCTACTTTTTAAAATGTGAATTGGAGAACCTGAAGTATCTCTATTATTTTTATCAACAGTGAATAAAATTTCTAAGGCATTTATCATGGAATACTGGCAATTCGTATAAATGTACTTCTGGTAGCACACATCATGAAATCATTGTATCTTTAATGTCATAAATTGCTGCAGACTTTTAACTCCCGAAAACAGCAAGGTCTTTGAATATAACCGTTAGCTAAACTATTCGCAGAGAACAAATAAAGCATTATTCCTTATATTAAAATAGAAACTCTCCGACTTTTAAGCATAAACTGTGAATTTAACTAAGTTTAGTCACCCCTAGATAATTAACAATCATCATTGTTGTTCCCTTGAAAAACTAATTTTAGCGACAGTTCTGCATACGACTGCTACAATTAATAACCAAAAGTCTTCATGTTTTAAAAATGGTTGGCTTATTTTTCGAAAGTCATTGACCTCAAAGTCCTTTTACTAAGGCAGATGAAATATATTCCTGAACATCAACTATCCTTCATCCAATATTTAAACAGTGCGAAGCCACTTCTTCGCCAGACTTGCCGTCATTCTATGCTCTCTGAAGACCAGATTTATGTTCTCGCGTCTGCTCATTCTTCTCCGACCCAGATTGAGCAATGAGCCGTCCACAAAGGCCGTGAAGCGAGCGGACGCGCCGCCTAGCGTCGAGTCGAGTCGCCCATGTCCTCTTTCCCGCGTAACCGCGGTCCATTATCCAATCACGAGTTGCAGGGTCGGTTTAACGTACAGCCACATGCGGCACGTGCCGCGAAGCCCGCGCTAATAAAGAACTCGCGGTTATTTGGGGCAAAAAGTTATTTTTATATTAAGGACGTGAAATGGTTGTTTTTGCCCGATCGAGGTTGAATGTTGTTTTTGACAAGTCCGATAGGTCAAGTTAAAAAATAATAGAGATCGTGGAAGACAGTTCATGGAAATAATCATTTTGCTCACGAATATAAACACCATTTTCTCTACAATCATGTAAAAATGCTTTCATTCCGAACCGTTAGTTATTTTGTGTCTTCCCTTAATGGTTATCAAAATCAGTTTCGTGCAAAAAGCATTTTTGCACTCCAACGTAAGGTTTTATAATGTCTTAAAAAATACTAATGTCACGTACGCGTAGCGCTACATCTCTCATTTTTATACGATCGCAATAAAATAGATAAATGCCCCTTAACGGTACTTACGTAAAATTTCTGTCATATTGATTCAAATGTTGATGTTTTATAGCACGCCTCTTGGTAAATCGTTGGCTGAGACACAAATCCCAAAAATGATATTTTTAGAGTTATTATACCGAAAAGTTTCAAGGGCGTATCTCATAGAGAGGACGTGCGAAATTAACACCGCATTGCTTGAAAAAAAATTACTACCTCATCTTCAAAGTTGGGAGGGGGATTCTGTTAAACATGATGATGCAAAAAGAAATTTAAAAATCACTGCCTTTTTAAATTATCAGAAAAAGTCCATCTCACTACTGGATTACTCACTGACTCACTCACTGGTTTAAGTTATTGTAATGAAGATTGTCACACAGACAATCATAACAGTACCTTTTCGATAGGTGTCTTCTTCTTTTTTTTATTATTTTTTTAAAAATTGGAAGTGGGATATCTCATTGGTCCGGGGGCTTTACTATTGTCTATCGTCGTCGAAAGTTGTATTTCGTCGTTCACGTCTGTTCTTATTGAAAGGTAGTGCTTAGTAATGGAGTAATTAGATAATTTAGGATTACGAGGCTAGGGATGATGTTTGTAGTACGCGAAGCTATCGTCCAAGGATTTGATTAGGGAGCGGTAATTGTTTTGAGGGCTAAGCTGATTCTATTAGAGAGTCCAAACATGGAGCTCTAACAGGGATGTCTCCATTGAGCACCTAAGCATGTTTAGACTGCTTTTACACGAATCCACGCCTGAACGTGTGTCGCAGGAGGAGACGTAATGCGGCAGGACGGCACGGGCTCCACCAGCCTCTACGGCGAGAGCTTCGACGACGAGACGTTCCAGGTGAAGCACACCGGACCCGGCATGATCAGCATGGCCAACGCAGGTAGGTGCTTCCTGCGCTCCTGCTTTCCAAAGCTGCACTACACTTGTCGTTCTCTGCTCAAGTGATGTGTATGGTGTCCGTATTTTCTTCTTTTGCACCTTTCGATGCAGATAAGCTCCCCGATTTGGGAACATATTTCATGTACAGCCACTATGGTACCTATTAGTCTCCCCACCCTTCGCCTCGATATGGCTCGTAAACTATATTGGCTATATTATCTTCAGTTGGATAAGCATAGCTCGTGAGCCGATTGAGGTTAGCCCTGTATTGGAGAAAGGGAACCACGCTGCCCTCAGAAGACACTGATGCGGCAGGCAATAAACTCCCAGAATTCATTCACAATGAAACAAACTTAAAATAAGGGCAAAATCTGGAGTCTTATTATTCAATGGAAGGTTTTGCATCCGTGAGCGTAAACGTAAATGTAAACATAAACATTCCCCTATAGCAGGGTTGTCCAACTGGCGGCCCGCGATGCCATTTATTGTGGCCCGCGAAAGGTTATTAGTCAAAAGTGAAAGTTCTTTTCATCCATGTCGGGCAAGAACATAGTGCGCCTAGCGCACGCGCTCTATCAAAGCCACCTTTAGAGTAAAAATATATTCAGTTCAAATTTGAAGAATTATTTTTCTAATTAATTCAGAAATTCGAAATTATCCCAATGTGATTCACTGCGTTGTGCATAATACACACTGATATCACGCCCCCCCCCCATTTCAGAGCAGCTGGGCAAAATGATCAACAATATCGTACAAGGAAGTCAGGTGTGGTTCACTCGAATAATGAAAATATGGTCCGCAACCATATTAAAGGTATTATTTGTGGCCTTTGAGGCCTTGCAAGTTTGATACTCCTGCCCTGTAGGATAATGCGCTAAGGAAAGACGACGGATTATTCATTTGATAAGAAATCTTGGACAAAAAACCGTAAGTGTATTCCAGATGGGTAGAGAATTACTCTCTCCGAGTGCATCACACAAATTTAAGGCTAAAACATTGAAGTTTGCAGAGTATGACTCATTTGAATTATCAGGTGCACACACAACCTACAACACACATTACGCTGCAACACACTTTCCCATCTTATATAACTCGGAAACGATGTGTCCTAGAGTCTTACAACTAGATTTTTTGTGGCCCTGAAAGGGAAACAAGTTATGTATTCTATTCCGTAATCTACAAAATGGTATTTTTGGCCGCTCTATTGCATTTTTAAGAATCTATCACTCCGTAGCGTGTATCATTAGAAACACTGGGTTCCAGTGTTATGCTACTATCTTTTTAGAACTGATTACAAATTGTCTGTTTTTTATTTTTTATTTTCAGATTATAATTTTTCTTTTCTTTCAAATGTTTGGTGCCCTTCTTTTACTATATTTAAGGGGGTGAATTCGCTCTTCAAGGTACTCTCGCTATTCAGAACTTCTGGTTTCATCCGACAGGGCAGATACTGCAGTGTACACCACCGCAACGTTTAGAAAATTATTACGTAATGAAAAGCCACTTAATTTTTTGAAGTTCCAGTTTAATTTCCAGATTGATGAGCGTGGAACATGTAGAAAAGATTTATGAAATATTGGGGAACATTTAGGGGAACATGGGAACCTTTGGGGAACATGAGGGAATCTGTGATGAACATGTGATGAAACATGAAGGGGATGATATGGGAAAGGGCGAAGGTACATGCGGGGGGATACATGTCGGAAAGGTGGTGAACTTGCAGAGAGCACGCGAGGAAAATCTGTCGGGGGACAGTAGGGAAATATGCGTGAGTTAGGTGGAGAGAAGGACTGAGTAAAGATTTAGCTCTTCTGGTGACTCATATTCCGTAATAGGACGCTAAGGTAGCAGAAGAGTACGCAAAAAATATAAATTTATGTAAAATTAAACCGATGCATTAACAGGCCCGTCGTGACGGACATATGGTGCTTCAAAGTACAGTTCAGGTTTCTGGCGCAAAGTAGGGATCCAGTACGAGGCTATATTCACATTTAAAACAATTATTTACAAATTACTGAATATATGTCCAGCTGTAAGATAAAACCGTGAATGTTCACAATCTGTAGGTTTTCACGTTCACGAGATATGAGAACAAAGCACTATCGTGTACCGCAGCAAGATCTAAAGAGCTTCTAGCGTTTTCGTGAAACAAACGAATACAGTTTATAAGAGCAAAATTGCTATACATCGTCATGATCATCGCTCATAATACGGTCTATTAGCTTAGCATGCCGTCAGTGGCGTATTTTCATTTGTGTATGTAACAAATTATATTCGTTTTAATCCTCACCAATAGAAGACTTAAGCTCCACATGCTGTAAGTTTGAAGAAACGAGAAGCTTCCAGCTCTTACTTTTCAAAGGTGCTTAATTTGGTCACTACTGATGCAGTCGCCACTATTGGTTTCGTTAAAATTTATAAATGATTTTCAGATTTGGATCATTTTTAGAAGGTGCATTGTAAGTTACCATTGTTATTATATCTATGTCATTCAATTACTTATCGACACACAGTCCTAATATCGCATACATAATTTAACAAGACCATTGAAAAAATTTGCGCGTTTCGTATAATTTCTCAAGTGTATTTCGTATGCAGACACATGTTATAACTAAGGTTATATATTTGCAGGAAAAAATACCAACGGGTGTCAATTCTTCATCACAACAGTACCCACACCGTGGCTGGATAATATTCATGTGGCTTTCGGAAGGGTAAGTCTCTTGGCGTTTGCAATAATACTTATAATTTAAGAGGTGAATGTGGGCGCATATCTGCCCCTTCAGATGCCTAATGGACACGTTTATTCGATCGTAAAACTAGGGGGTGCTAGGGGCTTGTTCGCAGCAGTTGGTAGTTGTTATTTTTTTCGGAATTCCGAATTAGTTTTGATAAGTTTATGCATATCAATGGAAACTACATTTATTTGTCTACCTTGTGGTATTTTTTTATTCGTGAATGCCTGTGACCCACAAGAGAGATAGACTGTGGAGCACATGCCTTGGAGTAGGTTGGCACACTTCTTCTACGAGAATGTAAACTCTACACTGTAGAATAATAATCCAATGTCTAAGTGAATTATTTTCCAATATTTTATTTACTCAAATAAAAGTGAACAAATTTATAACCGTTTCATCCAGCAGAACAATATTATATTGGCCACTACAGCTTTTGCTTTCTTGGCAGTTTGAAAGATGAGAATTTAAAGATCAGTCTTTAATTTAATTTTATCATTTTCTTTAATATTGTTTTAAGGTTCTTAGTCTTTTTCGGAATATTTTGTAGCTAACCTCATGTGTAAATGTTTCAAATTTCACGGTTAAGAGAACTTAAACTTGCGATAGAGGTTCAAGATAAAGTTGCAGGTTTCAGGTACAAAGGAAGATGAAAAATAAATGAATGATCACTAAGGATGCAACTAAACATCACCGGCTGATAGCAAAAAGTTACAACATTTTTATGTCTGCTGAGTAGAAGTCGCCCTTATCGTAAGAGGAGAGGAACCGGGTTCCCCACCGCACCACAGCCCGCACTGACTGAGTGCTGTTGCGGCTTCTTTACACTGAGAGAAATGTAATACAATGTAACTATACATACGAGTATTTAGTAAACATTCATTTAGTAGATCCAGTTATTCGTTTAGTAAGATACACTAAACATTATTAAGTTTCGTTTAGTACATCGGACAATTCAAAATCGTATGTGAATGTACAACCGAGTGTCAGTAACACGAGTACTATTCTTGTTTTACGGATAAAATCATTCAGTGATTTCTTACTTCTCATAGCCTCACACTTACTAAGCACTATTTATTAAGCACGCTGCTCTTAGAAATGTGACAAATTCCAATGGTTATACAGCCATGCGTGGAGGGTGAGAAATCTTCTGTATGTTGGTTGTGCGGTACATAAACACTGTTTAGTATTTTATTCATTTGTACAATTATGAGAGTAACCAGCGTCCGTAGCGGCCTGATTAGCATGGATTTGTCCGTGGTACATGTACGTGTACTACGAGATCCTTCGATGGGTAACCGTCTGGGAACCTCAGTTGCTACCTGCCTTAAGGGTGGGAAGAAAATCTTCACTTTCACTCTTTTCTAGTCATACCTAGTAATGGCGGTTATAGAAACGCCAACTATTCTTTTTATAATTTTCACCACCTTTTCAGTAAAAATTACTGGCATTAGTGGACGCAACGATTCATTTAGTTATTTCCACAAAATGCAATTCGCCATGGGTTACGACACACTATATTTCTAGAGGGCGTTGGTTACAACTTCTACTAATAAATGTACATATGCATTAGTAGGTTTCACTAAACAGCAGTTCTGTAAACGCAAGTACGGGACTTTATCTTCAAAATGAAATATACCGCGTAGTTCCATCTATTACGTGATTAATTGACTAAACATTTCTCTCCTGTATCTTATAGGAAAGTGAAGTCGGCCTCACGCCACACACTCGAGTCATCCTACGAGCGACGGGTGAGTCTCGCTGCTTTGCCGTTCAGTGGATTTAAACAGTGCTTTAGGCACTGCTCCTAACTTTAGAAATATCGCAAATAGGTCGGAACTTTTAATCCTACCTGCTGCGGTACGCCACCTAACAAAAACGTTAAATTTCACGTAGTTTCCTTTAACACGCTACTAAACAATAAATACACATCCACAAAGACAAGTAAATAAAGACTTGCCTTCATTGTTGCCAATCACTGCAGAGAAAACCTCAATGAGTACTTGAAGTAATAACCACTCCAGGTAAGGTTTAAGGATTGATTCAGTTTACCTTAATCGTGCCTGTTTGGGCATTTGACAGGTACATATGTGTATGCATACATGTTTGCGTACTATTTTTAGATGCTGCAAATTCTGAAAATCCTGTCTTACGTGGTTTCAATTGGTCATCTAGAGCGGTCATGTGCCTTTTCTCAACTTTCCTTAATAGATTTTACCCATTTTCGCTCACTAGTGTCATCCATTGCATTGTCACTCTATCATTTCTAGGTCGGCAAATCCATTTCCGCACTGTTAATGTTTTTTGCTGCTGAGTCGAATGACTGAACATTTTTCACAATCGACGGGAGATTCGATTTCCGTAAACTTTTTAAAATCTACTCCTAGGTACTGACACTACGCATTTAAATATGTCGGTTCTGCACAAAGAAAACAGAAAATCTATGTTCCCACTCATTAACACGCTCGTACACAATTTCACACAGTACTTACAAACGTACGTTACTTAAAAAATAACCTTCACATTTAGATGACGCAAATGAATATTAGAATGAAAATATTGAGACATTGGGAAAATAATACGAGTATTTTTTGACAATATGGTTTAAACACTGACAATACTAAAATTACAACGCCCACCAGTTAAATAACAAAAACTAACAAAGTAACGCCTGTATAGTCACTAGTTTAAGGAAAGCACATTATGAGAATTAATTGTTATAATACTTATAAAAAGCAATAATGGCTGACAAGAAGTAGTAGCATTTGTTAGAATTCGTGCTAGCCTCAGCTTCCAATAAGTGCAAATACTTATTAAAATTTGTGTGTAAATGAATCTCAAAGTTGCATCATCCGTCCAGGACCTTAATTCATGTCAGTTCGTCAGATTACTTTCCAGAAGCTCAAGCGTGTGTTAACACCATCCGAAGTTCGAAAAAAATGTATCAAAGGGAAAAATGTTTTTTATTTATTGTTAATGAAGATGCATTAAAATGTTTTGCCTTTTCAAATCATTTTCCGTTTTGTGGACATGTAGGTCTAAGTAACTCGTACGTACTTTATACGTTTTCTTCATTTTAATTTTATTTTAGAATTTTTGATTTAATTGTGGCATTAGCTTCATGCTTCTTGGAATAGCATAGAACGTTAACCAAGAACTAAATATTGCAACTCGTTCTCAAATAGTTTTCAATTTTGGCCGGTTTGTTCCTGTGTCTTATTAACATTGAAGTCTGGATTAAAGCACTGTAGATTCTTGAGTTTTGTGCAGTAGTACTTAGTCTTTTGAATTTCAGATCGGACAAAAACATTCATTATTTGTGAATTCAGGAAAAACTAATACAAACTTTTATACTAGTTTGGTCTTGATCCTGCCAATGTTTGATTGTTCGGATTATTTGAAAAGGACTGGATCATCAAGAAATTCAATTCGTGTTTCGTGTGTTTAACCATGCAGTTGATAAGATTTCTGCACTGAAGTCCCTAAAGCACATATGTTAATGCTATCCTTCAGCTAGCATAGTTGTACTGGCATATGTTACCTGATATTTGTGATGAAAAATTCTCTATCAGTATTCCACGTACCTCTGTGGCTTCATTTGCCATGACAGAGGGCGTATTAATTTGGGCTACTAGAGTGACGGCAAGTAAATATGAAAAATAAATAAATATTTAGTCTCAAATGACTGATTGTAGAATGCTTTCTTCGAGCAGTCATGGTGTAAATTGAACTCTGAAACTCTTGAAATGGCTTGAATTGAGAATGGAAATTCGAGAGATGTGTCGCGAGCTTGCGCAAATGGCCGGGACAAGGGGGCGGTGGCGGAGTGGGGCGGGGCTGGGTGAAGCGACGCATGGAGGGGGCGGTCTGAGGCGTGGGCGGAGCAGTGGAGGGGGGACGGGGAGGGGGCGGGCAAGGAGGCGGAAGCCAGATGAGCATCTATCGCTGCATTTGAGGAGCGTAACAGCCTAAACGATGGTTATGAACTTTTTTGATAAATCAAGAAGCGTAAGAATATATCGGGAAACATTTTTTGAAAAGTAGTAATCAAAATTTCAAAAGATTTTAACATAAATGGATTACTCTATAAAATTGTCTGACGAAACGAAACTTTACTTATTGGCCTTGAATTTCCTGAAAGATCAACAAATATTTTTGCACGAATAAATTAGTAAAGTTTAGAACGAGTTTATTTAGAACGAGATATGATACATTTTTGTCTTACAACTTTTACACATTGCCGATGAGTAGAAAGAAACGAGAGAGAAAAAAGCTTCAATTTGAAAGCCACTGAAATATGGGGTCCATTGTTATAGAAGTGGAACATATATCCTTTAGTAGGTATAAGGATATTTGTTGGTATTGGGATAGATTTGATATCCATAAGAACTTCTATAACTACATCTCAATTATGAATCTATCAATGAATTCGTGGTCTTTGAAACATTATTACCCCTTTATCAGAGCCTCTGTCAGCGAGGTCCTGGGGTTTGATACCTGACGGTAGCACGAATTTCGACAGTAACTAGATAGATCATGCAGCTGCTGTGTGGAGAGAATTCTAGCGGCTAGCTGCTCTAATCGGTGGTTTTCCGTGACTTCTCCAATCAACACCAGGAGAATTCCGGAGCAATATTCCAACAAACGGGCCAGGGATCACGCGTGATCTTTCCTTCTTCTTCCTTGTCCTATCTTGTCCACCTACACGGACTTACACATGCATATACTATACTACCACACATGTCGGAAGACCAGTTGGGAGCTTAGAGCTTGTCCCGACTGGCTCAGTGCCCTGCTGGTGGGAGATACCTGGTTGGGGAAACCCCCATAAGATGACGTATAGGAAGGCGCCGGATTCGGAGGAAGAATACCACCACCTCTCAAGATACAAACATGAACTACACTTATGGGACTGGACGTAGCAGATGATGCACTTGGAAACAAGAAACTATCAATGATTTATCAAACTCTTGCGTACAAGTAGTTTACTATACCCTTAAGGCTCATTTACAATGAAACTAACGTAAAAGCTTGGAGTCATATTATTTAATGAAACCATTCACATTGCTGACGTAAACGTGAACATGAACAAAAACATAACGTATCCTTGAAGTTCGCGAGCGGCAAGCTTTCGCATTCACGTTATCGTGATCACAGTACTCTCGTGTATCGTTTGTTATTTTTTATTTTATTTTTATATTTAGCCAGGAAATGTCCTGTAACAGGCAATGGGCCTCCTAATACAGGAGAATAAGTTAAAGTCTACTAGGATTGCCTTATAGATGATATTATAGTTATTATCGTACATGTGTTTACAATTGAAATTTCAACCATACAATTTTAAAATCTTATGTTCTAGTAACATTTAAATTCTGGATATTAAATTACAGATTTAATAATTTAAAACGTATTTACATTTTTTATTTTTTTATTTTGGGGATGGCTTCCACTTTGAACTATCTTGAGCCAGTTTTGTTTATTGGGGTCCTGCTGTCTCTTTAAAACTGTCCTGCCAACTTTTCTTTTATCTTCCTTGACGTCTCCAACTTGATCTTGGGTACCACAACGTTATTGCTTGTTCCCATCGGTTATCTTTTTTCTTAATGACATGTCCGCCCCATGACATTAAGAACCAAGTCTGGCATCCAGATTAAATAGGCAGTATGCGTGAATCCATAATTTGTTTCTTTAAACTTGTCGCTAGTTTTTTTGTTCAGTAAGATCAATGCAAGACTCCAGAACTTTTTCCACGTGAGGGTTATTCTTCGTCTTACTTGTTTTCGAAATGTATTATTTGTTCTCAGTGTTCTCAGAGAGAGAGAGAGAGAGAGAGAGAGAGAGAGAGAGAGAGACATATTACATTCGGTTATTATTGATTGTTATTGGAAGTCCGTTATAATTGTCATAATTTTTAACTTGTTATAATTGTGTTGAAGTCCCATCTTCTTACTTTCTCTATGGATGTCTTGTAGCATTTGTTGTAGTTTATTGTGTGATATGACAAAAATGGTAACATCATCTGCAAACCTTAGATAGGTTAATTTTTTTCGTTAATTGAAATTGCAACATTTTTATTCCAATTTAATTGTCTGAAGATTTCTTCTAGTAGGCTTGTAAATATTTTGTGCGAAATAGGGTCTCCTTGTCGGACTCCTCTTCTGGTTGTGAATACTTCTCCTTCTATGCCTGCGCGTATTTCGTAGAGCTATGTTTGTAAATATTCGTTAGTATTTTGATACATTTGTTAGGGATTCCTTGGTTTCGAATGTTGGTTTGTGCTCTATACTGTCAGTGCTTTAGAGTAGTTTACAAGAGTAATGTATACATTCATATTATATTCATTGGATTTGTCTATTATAGTTGATTCATTGTCTGTAGATGATCTTCATTATCTGTGCACATCTTCTAGAATTCAGTGGGAAATATAGTTATTCAAATTATCGTTCCATGTTGTCGCGGAAGGTAGTATTATTCCTTGACGAAGGACATGATCCTTGAAAATAGATTTTATTACATGCGAGCTTTTTTATTTTTTTTTTATTTTCAAAATTTTTGTAGTATATGACTCAGTGTAGGGATCACAGAATTTTGAAAATGTGCACAGAATTCACTTCTCCCCATAGCACGTCATACGTAGTTTCAACTGTTTTATGAAGTAAAATAAATAAAAAAATAGATAAAATCTGCCCTATTACATCTTCTTAATCCTGCTTGAGCTGGTGGTTGTTGTTCATCAAGTGTTCTTTCTTTTCTTCTGGCGATGATTTTAATGCAAATCATGTGGAAATTGGACATTAAACATAATGGTCTGAAATTGTCCCTTTATTGAGTAGTAGTAATTGTAATAATAATTGTGTTCGTTGTCCCTTGACATAGATTTGTATGTCGAGTACCAAATGTACAGATATCGATGAGGTGTGTTTTCATTGACCTTGGCGGATATTGTAAAATGTACGCCTACGTTTATATTAAAAGAACATGTTTCTGACATTACGTATATGTTAACGTTTTCATTGTATGTGGCCCTTTATTTGTGTAAGTAGTACGTAGTTTCGCTTTCTCACTTTCCGCCGAAGCTGATGCTCTACTGTTCAGCGTTACCACTTGCGTTTTGTTGTAAAAGGCATCTATTGTATGAAATATTTTTTGGCATGACCCTCTGAGGCTCTGAATGGGAAAGGGGAACCAGTAATCGGCCGCGCTGCGTTCCCACGGCTTCTGCGAAAACTGCCGAAAATGCAAGCTTTACAGGAATTGGTGAAACTATTCCAAGACTCATTGAAAAATATTCATATAATTTGTTTAAAATCTTTACAGACCGAGCGATTGATGAAAAACAAGCTTACAAGAATATTCTGTACGGTGAGCGATTTTTGGTTCCAAGTCTACCAGAGTGGGGTGTACAAAAGCCACTGGATGTACTATTTCTTTCTCCTGATATTTTATTCTTTGGGAAAGGAAGCCGGAATTCATTGTTAGTGTCAGTGAAAAAGAAATCACGTTCAGTTAAGGAAGTTTAATAATGTTAGGTGATGACATCATATAAAAATAAAGTCTCGACGCGGCAGCTCATAAACGGAAATTTTACCTAAGAATCCGTGCCGTCATATTAAAGTTTGATTTCAGAGTTTCATTAAATCGTTCGTGAAACACAATGGCGTAATATGCTATATGTAGCTGAGGTATCTGATCTTTTATTTCTAGTAGCTATTCGAGAGGTTACGTCAAACTCTATTTATTTCGGGCTGATAGCTCTCGATCTCGCAGAAACTCACACATCTCATTGCAAGCATGCAACAGTATTATGGGAAACATACGTATACCACGCTATTGAGTATTTACCGTCTCGTTTCGAATGTCATTTACAATCGTCTCCACGGTTGAAATGTTCCTAAACGGAGAGGCGAGGAGACGCTTTCCGACAGGTAAATTCAGATGTAAAGTATTCAGATAAATCTATTTCTTGTCATGCTCTGCGGTGAGATAGATATTTCTGAAATTTTAACACTAAATTCTTAAATTTACTTTCAACTCAACCATGGGTTCGACACACAACGTACACTCCTTATCTGTTGCATGTGGACGTGTAATTCTATACAGAATCACGATTCCTGGAAGTTCTATTGATTGAAATCAATTATTAGATCGATGGCAACTACTATGAATTAACAGCCTTTTTCAACAACAAAATTTAACATTTATGCTTATAATATATGTCACAATTCTATTAATTTTATGTGAATTACTTTTCACTTTGAAACATTAAAACACCGTACGGGTTTGACTATAGTTCGTACGCTTACGATCCTAATTACGTTCGTAATCTTGATCGCTGGCTTCTCGGCTGACTAGCAGAATGTCTATAGAATCCTGAGTGTACCAATTCTAGCGTCCTTTCCTAAAAAAAAAATGTTCCAGAATGTGCTCAACGATTGCTATTAATCTTCTTCTTCCTCTTCTGCTTCATGGATTTAGGCCTTAAGGCCTGTTTCTAGATCAAGAGAGTGAGTCTCTCCATCTTGTTAACGGGCGGCCAACATTTCTTCTTCCTTTAGGATTATACTGGTACATTATTATGGGAATTCTGTTTGGAGGCATGCGTTGGATATGACCATGCCAATTGATCCTTAATGATTGAATTCTGTCCATCAGATTGAATATATTCAGTTCGGTTCTGATGTCATCATTATATTGTCTATCTAAGATATTGTGACCTGCTACTGAATGTAAGAATTTCATTTCGGCGCTTTCTATTTTTCTTCTGTCTGTTCTCTTTATTGTCCAGTTTTCGCATGCATAAGTTAGCATGGGTACTGCCATTGCTTTGTAGAATTTGAGTTTGCGTGGTTTTTAAAGTCTTGTTTCTTAATATTCTTCTTATTGTCTCACACATGTTATAAAATCTATTTAATTTCCGGCTTATGTCATTTTTCTTGCAGTAAGACACATTGAAGCCTAAATAGGTAAAATTGTTTGTCTGTTCTATATGTTCATTATTAATCACAATTCTACATCTATTGTGGTTTGTTCCTTCAAAGCCCATTGATTTTGTTTCCCTAGTGGAGATTTGCATATTATATTTGATTGCCTGTTCGTTTAGTTTGTGTGCTGCAATTTGTAATTCATCTTCTGAGCTACTAAAAATAACTTGATCTTCTGCAAACAATATGGTATTTAAAGATTTGTCATTTATTTTAAAATGTGTTTTCAATTGCCCTTGCCATTACCGGACAATCTCGTCTATATAAATACTAAATAGTGCTGGCGAAAGTGGGCACCCTTGTTTGACTCCTTGATTTATTTTAACAAATTTATTACTTCCTTGAGATCCTTTATCAATGCATATTTTAGTGTCGAAGTAGAGGCTTTGAATTGCTCTTATTAGGTGGACTGGGAATCCTTTTTTAGGCATTATCTCTCAAGAGTTTCTTTCGGTACACTTTGTCGAAGGCTTTTACATAGTCTGTAAATAGTATGATATACTTCGGTAAATTAAATTTTCATGTCTTCTGTATTAGATGTTCCACTACAAATGTACAGTCGGAATATGAGCGACCTTTCGGAAAACCACAATGTTCCTTGTGTTACATATGCTCATTAATTATATTTAATCGCCGAGTTATTGTCTTAACATATATATTATAGGTTGTGTTCAGCAGACTTATTCCTCTATAATTTTGGCAATCCTGTCTGCAACTTTTCTTGAAGATAGGGCATACAATTCCTTTCTTCCAATCTCCGGGAATGATATATCTCCTCCAACATATATTAATTATTTCGAGGGATCTCCTCCTTATTTCATTCATGCAGTCAGTTCCTGGTGGCTTTTTATTCTTGAACGTTTTAAGAATGTTGTTCAGTTCGTCGAGTTCAATGGGGTCCGCTTCTATTATTGTTTCCGACAAGGGGTTTTCAGGAGTCTCTGTATTTGTCCACAGGGACAAATACTGTCCTTGTCCACAGGGACAGGTTAATAGGACTTAATATTCCCTCCACTTGAATATGCGGTCGCGACTTTTCCAATCTGTGTTTCGTATGTATCACCTACTTGCGACTATATTCAGCTAGGTACTTATTGGAAAATTTTTCCATCTACGGAGCAACCATAATGTATATCTTCCTCGAAACATGGAGCGATTAATCTAAAACGTCCAAATATTACATTAATAAAATTCCCAACTACAATTTAACATTACAATTTACACAAGACCAAGCTCTCAAACTTCAAACTAAACATAAATTCCCGGATTACTATCATCTACATAATACCTCGCCTATGCTAAAAATCCGATCGCACCTCACCAACCGCTTACGTGTGCTCCCGGCAATAATCTTTTAAAGAGCTTTAAAATCCTTGCGTTCTTTTTAAAGATCACGGCCATCCAATGCCCTCTTCACACCTTCTATACATAATGTATGGGGGGCCGTGTCCATTTACACAACGTTATGACACCCAGCATGGAATATTAATCCTTGTTGATCCGTTGTCCTAACAACGCATATTCTTTGACTTCCGAGTCTGAAAACAATGCCATATTCCTGACGTTAGATGCTGATTTTATCATTAAAAACGAATCCCAGGGTTCTTGGCTTATCAGAGTATATAACTGAAAGAATGTAATTTAGACGATGCACAGTGGGGCAAGAGGGCCTCATTTCTGCCATTAATTCGAGTAACACATATAACCCATAGTATTGCATATCACTGTAAAGAGAAATTAATGTTGAAAGAAATGATGTAACTTCCAATTCGATACCTCTTCATCTGACAAAAAAATAGTAGATTTTCTAGGAATACGCAGTGTAAGTAAAAACAACAAATAACGTTACATTACATTTTATTGAGGGGGAGCAAAAAATGAAAGGTTTTACTAATTACATAAATTAAAATCAAATACACATATAGTGAAATTATATTAAATCATGAAAAAATCATCATCATCATCATCGCTATCAATAGTATGAACAATATGTATCAATAGTAAGATCTTCTAGAAAAAAGCGGTGTCTACGCACTACATTGCCAGGATTACGAAGCAAAATACATTGATCAAACGGGCAGAACTTTCAATACAAGAATAAAAGAACATATACACGCTTGGAAACACAACACCTGCAAATCTCACTTTGCCAATCATTTACTTCAGGCAGGTCATACATTCAATCCACACACAGACATTCATATACTGGGAAATAGAAAATCAATAATATCATACCAGATTAACATTGAAACCTTCACATTCATCTCAATAGTAACCTTACCGGGAATGCAAACATAAACTACAACCTCCCTTTGCTAAAATTACTTGACACCACCTCACACCCACACACTCTTCGGGAGTGACAACACAAGTACACTGCACCCAGGCCATTAACCCTCCCCTCCTCCACCCCACAGACGGTAATTAAGCCTGAGGCACGGCCTCCGAAAACTGCGTAGCCGTTTTTGTGGCTCCTGTGACAGCAGGTAAGAAACGGCCTAACTTACTGTATTTTCTCAAAATTGTACATGTACCATTTTCATTCATTTATTGTTTTAAATTTACAAATTACTTTATCACTAAACAATCTAACTCTCCGCCACCTCCTTTCTTCTCTTTCTTTTTTCTTTAATTCTTCTTCTTTCATTTCTTAAGATGATTTTTAAAATTATAAATTATTTTATATTATAAAAGATCTTACCTCCGCTCCCTTTCTTTCTTTTCATTCTTTCTTTTTCTTTCTTAATTCTTCTCCTTTCATTTCTTAAGATGTGTTTTTTAAAATTAGTAACTATAGCATTTAATTTTATATTTTCTTGTACCAGAAAAATTGATGATGAGATGGCTAAGCCATTGAAAGCTACTATTTGTGAAATAAATACTATTGTTGACAATGACAACGCCTTCAATCATTTCAATTATGTAAATGTCAACTACACCTCACCACTGAATCAATATTCTTTTGGGAGTGATGTGTCCAAATTCAACACACACAAAATTCAATAAACAATTTATTGGTTGAAAACAGGTACAGAGCTACAGTGGCGGTAGGGGGCCACAGGGGCGGTAACGCCCTACTGTGGCGGCACATTCAAATCTGTGCGGCCGATCACGACAGGGAGGCTTTGCACATTTTTCGTAGGTAATTTTCTCTTGTTGGTGGTAAGTGGATTTGAACTTAAGAGCAGTAAATTTAAAACATCACTATTAGTTTTTTCACGGGAACATTTTCGGGAGAAGTTCTCTCTGTTTTTTTTAAAATCTTTGTTGAGTGCTTTTTGAGCTTCCTCTGTTAATTGTCCAATTGGAAGCAAAGCTGACGAGACTATCTCAGGTCCATGAATAAAATACTTGTGCACTGTAGGTAACATGTTGTACCATGGATATTTTTTAACAAAATACCGAGCCGTGTTATGAGCAAAAGCCCGAAACTTTTCAACATGAATTTCACAGCCACTTGATACAACAATCATAATTATGTGCATCATTTTAATTCAATTTACATCAATGCGTGTAATTTCAGCAGATAGTTCAGGGTTCTGAAAGAACCGAAGCTTGTTACCGACTGCATGTTTTCCAGCAAGGTTCATGTGAAGACCATGCCGGGTGAAGTGTTTTGCTGAGAGGAAATTAATTTCAAAAAGTGTGACATTTGTTTCTCTCAGTTGCAGTTTTAATTGTTGTTTTCAAAGTTTTATCTCGTTACATAGTATTGCTCAGTTCTACCAGAAGGGCAGAGTCGAGACTGCAATGTTAGTATTTTAAGTAAGTACATTGTAATTTGTTTACATGTTGTTCAGGTGTAAAGTTACCGCCTGCTAATGTCATTCTGCCCTCCTATGATAATGACTGTGTCCTGATTGGTCAGTGTCTTCGTGTGAGTGTCGAACTCTGCAGTCAAATCTGAAAACCTTCCGTTAGGTTTAAAAATAGATGAGACTGAGAAGTTGGAGGGTAAATTTCCTACTGAGAATGGAGGATAGATGGCGGCCATGACTGTTGGGCCAAAATAAGTGCCTGCTTCTTGGAGGCTCATTAGGAATGTTTTTTTATTTTCATGAGCTTGAGGATGCGCAGCTTTACGTGTTTTGATTTTGACACGCTTCCCTAGCCTGTCGGTGTTGGTTTGCATGAATTTGTCGACAAGTAGAGAAGGGGTGGTGAGGATCAGGAAGGCGAGGAAATATGTTTCAGGCACGTAAAACACTAAATTTGTTTTGAGTTGTGACTGAATGCGGTGTCTGTGTCTTTTGTACAGTCACGGGTGTACGGTTGGTATTATTCGCCGTGTTGCTGACTTGTACCCAACCGTCTGTGTAGAGAACGACCTCTTCCAACCTTCGGATATGTTGATCTAAATTATTGTTTATATGTGTGAAGGCTTTCAGAAGGTCGGCTGAGCGAATGTAGAGAGTAAGAAGAGTAGAACGAGCAAGCTGAATGTCACGAATGTGTTTTAATGTACGTGATAAAATTGGAATAAACATAAGAAAACCCAGATAAGAGCAACAAGAACCTATCTTTATATGTTAAAGGTATAAAATTGATGTGCATTCAGTAAATTAAAAAGTAAGATTCAATATAAGAACGAGAAGGTATGCTACTCACAAAATTGATTTCTGCTGCGGCTTTACAATACTTTATCTTTACAACGTAAGTGCGTAGTAAAGGAGAACGTAAAAGTTGCCGAAGCTTGAACCAAAATTTCGAGATAGTCCACACTTTAAATCCCCCGACAAATTCGCAGCCGAAGACGGCCATTAAAATAATCAATACCCGAGTAACCCGGTGGAGTGTTGCGATGGTCGAGAGCCCCCTCGGCCCGCGGCCTGGAGCATGCGGGGGCTTCTGACATGAAGCCCTTCCGCGCCAAGATGGCCGGCGTTATGCCACACCACTCAGTGTGTGTTATTTCCCTTTGCCTACAGCCCAAAATATTTAACCCAACGCGATCTGGGTGAGGTTAAAAGTTTACATCGTCTTAGAACACGATAATATTAAAATAGGTATCAAATGGAAATATATCTGATTTGATTGATTTGCACTTTTAATTTCTGCGTATAGAAATTTACAACTCTATATTTAGTTTCTCTTCCTCCATATAAATTATTTGAGTGTATTTTTTTTCGTAGGTGCGTGAGCTCCTATAGGTCCCTTGGAAACTACTTTTGGAATGCGGGAGGTTTGCTAGTCACATGAAAACACTTCTTTGACTGCAGCAAAAATTACAGCCGCCTGACAAAGTTTTGTAGGTCAGGAAATCTGTGAAATGCTGACTATGCGGAGGTTTCGCCACGCGGATTGTACAGCTTGAGCGGATGATATTCAGACGGAGTCGACTGTAGAAACGACTGGTAAGTGTGAAAAGCAATTACGCATTTGCCATCAAGTGCATCTGGTGTATGCTAAGCACCATCTCTACATTTTGGGTGTAAGTCATTTGTATGAGCCAGGTAATCGTACTCCGCAACAGTATGCCTTTCGTCCAATTACATGACGCCTCCGAGGGGGCTGCTTAGTCTGTTGCGATCATCAGAGAGTTGTAAACGACCAACCGGACCCTGAGTTCACGGCAATACTCACACCGTTAGCAAGGTGGGGGCAGTGGAGTAGGCGATGCTAAGCTCGTGTTGCTGAGCTTTGCCTGAAACTCACCAATTGGACCCTTTGGTGCGTCGACTTTTGACAGGATTGGGCGAGACATTCCCTGAATGCTCCGATCCCACATATGCGTACGACAGGGGTTCTGGGCAGTACTCACGCCAATAGCCTCATAGTGGAGGCAGTGAGGAGACGGGAATAGGGCCCCAGGCCGCCCGGACCTTAGTTCGGGTGGCCCCCTGTTGGGCCTCTGGCTTCGTCGTGGCAGTGGCCCGATATTCTGGGTAAGAGGAGGGACTTGTCCCAGCGCATGTGAGTAGCGCATTGATTTGACTCCGGCACTAGCCTGGAGTTAGCTGGTGGTAGCTCAGCTGGTACAAGGTGGCCCCACCCAGGCATGATACGGGAGGTTGCTGTGAGTGCAATCTCTGTCCTGGCGGGATCCGTATGCCAGCCTGCCGCGTCCTCGTACGCCTTCTGACAGCGGCATCAATTGATGTCACTCATGTGCCTCTGACCAGGAGGTCCTAGGGTTTGAGTCACGACGGTGGCAGGATTTTCGACACTAGCTAGAACTTAGGTCGAATTCAGCCGCTATCTGAGGAGAATTCTATCGGTCGGCTGCTCTGATCGGTAGTTTTCTCCTGAAGTTTCTTCTGATCATCACCAGGAGAACGCTGGAACAGCATCCAAACAAAAGGGCCATGGATCGCACGCGATCTTTCCTTCTTCCTTGTCTTTTTTATCACCCCTCACTTACATACATGTTTACACGCACTGCACTACTACACATGTCGGGAGATTAAGAGTTTGTTCCGAATGGAGCGGTGTCCCGCTGGTGCGAGATTCCTGGTGGGGAAAACACGCCGGTCGACGTGTAGGTAGGTACCAGATCTCGCTATCCAGCGGGGGAAGTTCACCGCCACCTCCCGCGATGAAAACGTGCACTACACTGACGGGACGAATGACCTTAGCAATCAATCAATGAAACAATTAATCAACTTCCTGAGCGCTTCTTTTAATGGCGCATGCAATCTGATTGGGGTATTTAGAACTAGGTGGTAAAACATTATTGACAGAAAATAATTTATTATCTACCTTTTGTCACATTGTCACCTTCAAAGTAGTTCCTGTGGAGAGCAATACAATATTCCCATTGTTCTTGTCACTTATTTAATGTGAATTGGCAGTCCATTTATCGAACCTTCTCAAGTACCTGCGATTCGCACTGAATCTTCGCAACTGTCTCATTGTAATGTGTACGCAACTGTTTCAATGGCAATCTGTGAGCTTCTTTTTCAACTCCGGGAAGAGAGTAAATTCCGCAGGGGCTAAAACTGGTTTCGTCACCGAGCTCATGTATTCATGGGAGACTTCAACGCGATGTTTCTTCTGCTCCTGGGGCAGCAGTCTAGGGACAATCAGAACCGTGACGAGTATGATCAAATCACATGTACGATTAAATAACATGACTTACTGACAATGAAAGCAATGCAGTGGATTCTCCGACGATCCTCATGCAAGAGTTGCCGTATTGTTTCCGGCGGTGAGCTCGTCGAAGGTCTTCCTGAATGACCTAATAGATTGTGCGTGCTATTGTGATCTCCATCTTCCAGTGATGCTCTTCCGCTTTTGAAGCGCGCATGTCACTTAAAACCCCTTAAACGACTAATGACAGTATTTTCATTAACTTTCAGCAAAGTTGCAACGGCTGGGTGACATATTGAGCGAATTTCACGTTTGCTTTTTGATGTGAATGGGACTAGCACCATATTTTTTTACCATCCCTTGATACATGGGAAAAGAAAATTTAACACATTTGATCCCACAGTTCCAAAACTGGAACAGCCGAATTCAAGGATTTTTTTTCTTATCTCAAATATAATTTTTCTAATTTCCTGTCTTCAGTAGTCGGAGACATCTTAAATTAAACATATTAGCAAGTTTATTTCGTTCCTGATTGCCAGATGTCGATTTAGCCGCGATCGCAAAAGCATTGTACATCCCTGGCCATGGTGTATTCATGACTTGCGTCGGCTCGAATTTTCATTTAAAACTGTGCTTAGTTGCTACATGCCTGTGGCGAAGTCGGCGGGAGAGACCGGTGTAAAGCAATGGTGATTGGTCCACATCGAAGCTGACCACTTTTCCAGCTTTATCCAATTTTCCTTTACTAAGGCCCAGCAATAAGAGATTTTCTGCCGAAAATTCGCTGTTTTCCGGCGCA
Source organism: Teleogryllus oceanicus (assembly GCA_964035755.1). Classification (NCBI taxonomy): domain Eukaryota; kingdom Metazoa; phylum Arthropoda; class Insecta; order Orthoptera; family Gryllidae; genus Teleogryllus; species Teleogryllus oceanicus. Next base: position 174,509,141 of record CAXIVR010000002.1, read on the forward strand.
TGACTACGTAACTTTCTCTTCTTACGAAATAAGTTCGAGAAAGTAAAAAGAAGAAAGATACTATTGGCGCTACAACCCCACATACTTTCTCGCAACATTTCAAACTTTTGCCATTTTAAAAAAATTAGAGAGAAAAAGGAAAAAAGACCTGCGCTATTCTTTGCAGCGTCCCTTGTTCTATCCGTGGAAAACTTGAAAACATTGGAGCGATTTTAGAAAAAATGCATTCATTTTAAGCAGAAATTACGCGAAAATACATTTTTCAAAATATTGTACATAACCTCTTTTAAAGATTAATTTCGGAACAGATTTCATTTAAGTCAGAAGACATCTTTTCAAATTTGTAATTTTAATGTATTGCAATTTTTCGAAACATAGAGTTCGCTGAAAATGAAACTGACATAATTTTTTTGCCGTTTGCCGTAGATAGATATGAGGAGAAAATATTTTTAAAATTTGAACCTCCAAAGCAAATGAAAATACCCTAAAAATCAAAAGATCCGTTTCAAACACGCAGGGCCTTGAGTTCGTTTATCGATCGGGAAATATCAATTTTGGAGAAAATTGTCTGAACAGTTTAGGCGCTAGCATTGACCACACAGACAGGACAGACATTTTCCTGTCAATGGATTTTCAGGTATCAAAGTCCCAGAAAAAATATGGATTCTGACTAAACAAAGTGTTGGAAGAAGTAATGAACTACGAATAGGAAACAAGATGTATCAACTTTTTGTTACTAGGGCGCTTTGTCGTGTCGTTTTCCGTCACATTTGCACATTATTGCATTTTCTGTTCTTACGAATTAAGACGAGAAAGAAAAGTCAAGAATCAAAGCTGTACTTAAAGTATGATAAAACTGATACGATTTTTGTAGGTAAGTGTGCTTTATTGTATTGGTATGATGAATAAAACTCCACAAAACATAGACGTGAGTAAAGGTATTTTATTTTCCTTTTAGGGAAAATTTCTTGATTATTTTATTTAGAAAAATATGCGGATCAGGGATTTGGGATTTGAGGAGGCGCAAGGTCGAGTGGGGGCGGGAATACACTAGAATAGATAGAAGTAATTTGATTTATTTAGTCAAAAAACAGTAAAAACTGTTTGTGACGTATGGGGGAGATCATCTGCGCACATTTTCTTGAGCTCCAGAATCCCTTTCCAACATTTTAACTTTATAGTTAAAAAGTGAATAAATGCTTAAAAAAAAAAAAAAACAAAATAAATAATTCAAAAAATTGCGAAATTAGCAACATTTAAAAACTAGACATTTTCGTTCCTGAGTTATACATAGAAAACTTATTTGCATCGGTAAAGGAACTGCAGATTTGATTTTTTTTAATTGCTAACGAAATAGTAGCTCACCCCCAGCTCTACCACTACAAGCAAAAAGAGTGTTGATCAAAACGTGCGCATAGTGCAGCTACATTTATGTCCAGAAGCAAAACAAGGGATGACCCCTCACTATTTGCTCAATGGATCGGGGATACTGGTCACAAACCTGATTCAGATGGAGGTCGTTGATCCGGAAGCTGAAGTACATTACTTGTTACAGGCATATTAAATCTGTTTTAAAAATTATACATTACATAATGTAAACTAATGCATTTTGTGTCATTATTTTGTTAAAATAAACATTATTTTTCTTTTGAATGAATAGAATAGTCTCTAATTGAATAGTGACAGTTATGCACCAGAAAATATTTTACTTTTATCTTAAATTTGTGTTACTTGTAACTTAAATTTTAGTTTTTTAATGTCATCTGACAATGCCTTGTAAAGTAACGTATATGTATTGTATGAGGATTTTTTGTAGTGAGCTGTTGATACTGATTCAACGTGATTTCTACGGCATGTGTTGTAACTATAAATATTATTATTGCATGGAAACATGTTCCTATGCCTTAGGTAAGTCAATTTTGACAAAAATTATAGATTTGTAAATAAATAGGCAAGGCACCAAGTAAGATTCCAAGTTCAATGAAGATAGGCTTGCAGGGATCACGTAGATGGCAAGTGGGCAAACGGGTTGGAAATAGATAGAATTCCTGTCTAATTGTGAAAAAATGAAAATCGGAGCAAAGCGGGACACTTCAGTTTGACATTAACAAATGATCAGATGTTCAATAAAAATTGGAAATTCGATTATACCTCATTTTATTATCTAATCACGCAAAGAAATTGCAGTATTGGTGTTACACATAACCGGTGTAACGCTTTTTAGGCTAGCTTACTAATAGATGTTTATGATAAATACCCGAGGAATACTGAGTTTCTTAAGCCCTTATTAGGTATTTCGTTAATTTTATCTTCACATTTTTCAAAAGATTGGTATTTCGAGTAATTTTGTTTGCATTTTCCGTGTGTAGCAAAGTTAGTAGGATAGAACATGCAATTTTATAATATAACGTAACCGTTACCAATAATAGAAGAAATTGTGGGCTAGTGTAGAATCACTAGTTTTTCTTTCAACTTAGTGTGAGTAGTACACTACATTTAATTCAGAACCAGAACATTAATTTTATTGAAACTTCTGAAATTTAAAGTAAATCAATACATGTATCTTTTGAACTCTTGCTGGCCATTTGGGTATGGGTTTTGGTTGAGGTTGCTAGAAATTGTAATTTGTATATCAGGTAAGCAATATCAACCATATGAGAACATGTGAGCAAGTTTTATTTCTGATAGATAATTACATTTATTGAATTTTAAACATCACTTTGATTTGTATATGAAATAAAATTCGAATTTCGTATGTATAGTAAAAAATAATAAATGTTCAATTAAAAATTAGTATGAATCATGGTCGCTATTAGTTTTATTGATGGCGAATTATGTGCATGCCTCCCTCACCATTTTCTTAAAAACAGCTCCAAATATTTCAGAAAAAAATTCGATGTAGGGCAAGGTTTTACTCCTCTTCAATATTCTTAAAGGAATATTTCGGTTCTACCATTAGGATACCGAAAAATTGAGAAAATTTTAAAAACATGTACTTTGGGCGGCGATAGATGGCAGCTGGCATGAGTATGTGGCAAGTCTGAAAGGCTAGCACAGAGGAAAGAAATTAGAAAACTAAATCGAGCAAGTCTGTGCATTTCTGTAGCACCACTAGTTACTTATTGTAAATGGGGATGTTTTGTCGCAAACGTTACGTTATTATTTAGTTGGGGGTCAAGAGCACATTACAAGAGGAACAGGGGCTATTAAAAACACTTCAGATTTGCTTTACGTAATTTATGGATGACCTTTAATATTGTGTGCGTTCGTGTGTTTTGCCTCTCCGCAGGTGGTGGATGGAATGGCCGTTGTCCACAAGATCGAGAACACGCCGACAGATAACGATGACCGGCCGCTGCAGCCGGTGGTGGTCGTGGACTCCGGGGTCCTGCCTACGCCGAAGCCCTTCACCGTCACCGACGAGGCATACGAGTAACATGACCCTAACGTCTCTTTTCCCTCATCCGGCGTAGATAGAATCCGCCTCTCCCACTACCCGACAACTATAAAGTAGGTATATGGATTAAATTTTTAAATTTCTGTAGCTCATTGCCTTCACTTTTTTCTTCCCGTAAGCCTGAGGGAATTGACCTGGGGCCAGCCTCGTATTAATTACAAAGGACAACACAAAAATATTTTTCGTTGGTGCCTACAATTTTAGAACTGATTAAAGGTATTTCAGGCCGCTGATTCCAAAAATGCTAAATGCTTGGCTGTATCAGATCTAGTTTTGAAGAAATAGTGAAAAGAACGATTTTCGTCACTTTCAGAATCATATATACTTTTTTTATTTTTTTAATTCGTTGCGTCTCCATCTTGACGCAACGCGTCTCCAAGCCCTCTTATGGGGTGTTGAGCGCATTATTTTGAGTAATCCTCCAATTACCAAGCCGTAAGTCTCGTCACGTCGCAGCTGGGTCAGTGCCTTTATCCCTTCGGCCAGGGCGCGACGACGTTAGATCCCGGGGTTCCTGGCCGGTCACTCCAACCAAGAACTCCGCGAGAGTCTCGAATTCGCTTAACTCGTGACTTAATGGAGCGTAATAAACGAACTCTGGCAAGCGCCGCCGGCTGCCGCCGGCCATATTAATTCATTTTGAATTAACATGTATAGTCTGTTCCATTATTATTTCATTATAAACCGACAAATTTGATTTCTCCATGCCTTTTTAGCAATGTATTTGGGTTTACAGAATATAAGTCAGATGAATGACGACTTATCAGATGAATGACGACTGTCAGATGAATGTCAAATAAAGTTTCATCGTAAACTCAACAGTTTTCTGCAAAAATGAGCTCTGTATTCCGCATTTTCTGAAACGCTCAAACGCCATTTTCTCAAAAATGACTCCAAACTTGTTCTTCAAATTTTACTAATGAATAGTGCTAATTGCGCTGTTTAATATGACGTAAAGTTCATTTTGCTGCATTCTTTTGTTTTTTCAAAATATAAACATGTGTAATTTTGTTGAAATATCTCTCACGCCATTAATATGCATATTTCCATCCATTTGTATACATTATTGCATTTGTTAGTGAAAGTACTTCAAATGAAGTTTTTCGAAAACGCAATAATTCCTGTGAAAAAGAGCTTCAAATTCCCGCATTTTCAGAAATGCACAAACGCCATTTTTTCAAAAACGGCTACAAATTTATTTTTCAACCTTTTCCAGCGATTCATGCTAATTGCACTGTTTAATATGCCATAAAGTTTATTTTCGTGTAGTCTTGTTTTTTCAAGAATTATACAAATGTAATTTCTTTTAAATATATCTAACGTGGTTAATACGCACATTTTCTGCAATTTGTATACAGTACTGAATTTCTGAGTGGAAGTGCTTCAAATTACTTCAAATGAAGTTTTTCGAAAACAATAGATTTCTGTGAAAAAGAGCTTCAAATTTCGCATTTGCAGTAATGCTTAACGCCATTTTCTTAAAAACGGCTCCAAATTTTTCAATGAAAATATCATTATAATTTATGTATCTATTTATGATGAGGTTTTAGCGTTCTTTAATATTCTCAAAATAATATTTAGTTTCTACTATTTGGAAACCGAAAAGTTGAGAATTTTGTTTAAAAAATGTACTTTGGGCGTCGATAGATTGCAGCTGGCGTTAGGCTGGGGCAAGATCGAAAATCTAGCTCACTCAAAGGAATTAGAAAAACTAGTAAGATAGCTAGGGCATTCTGTAGCACCTTTTGTTATAAGATACTTCGATTTATTTGAGAAAAATAAAGCCTTTTTAGAGCAATTTCTCCTGGACTTGCAGGCAGGGGCGGATTTACGCATAAGCACCGGAGACACGTACTCAGTACAAAATCGAATCGAAAATCGATTAAAACTGTCTAAAGATTCTCTATTGTAGTCAGTGTTGCCAAATCAGCGAAATTCCCACCAGATTTGGCGGTTTATCAATGTAGTCAGCAGGGGGGAATAGTTTTAGTGGTTAACACGAAATTTAGCGGAAATGTTACTTTTCGTGCTGAAATCTGGCGTGATTTCAATTTATAAACATATTTTTGTAAAACTTTATTATCTAATTTCTTGTTAATCAAATATTGTATCGATTGAAAAATACGAGAATATCAGAGTTGAATATTATTTGAGTGGAGTTTAAATATTTGATTTTGTGAAAATATTAACGAAATAAAACTTCTTCAAACAGATTATTCAAGCATTTAAATATGAATAATTTCTTAAATTGATAATATTAATAAAATATTCATTTAAAGAATTAAGGGTGAAACAAGAGTAGAATAATAAATATACATAACTACAAAAAAAAACATGATAAATGTTGGCACATAGGCGGCCGAAATTAATTGAAATTTGGTGCCCTACTTGGAATTCTATCATTTATAACAATTCCTTGGCGCTAATTAACAGCAAAGGGCATACATTTTAAACGTCCCGCGTTGGACTTTTTTCTGTAAAAACCGCGGGCTGGTTTCCAGAGAGAAAGGCAAAGGCGTCTTTCGTATGAAACTCTTTGGAAGGACAAACTGCTTTCAAAAGTTTAAATTGCTTTCATAGACGCTCGCGAGATCGCGCCAGCTATTGAGCAACTTTCGTATTGTTGACACTTCTGGGAAATGGATGCTTTTCTAAATAACACGCCGCGACCGTCAATTGTTTGAGAACTTCCAGCCGAGCGGTTTCAAAAAAACAACAAAAAAAAAAAACAAAAAACGCCTAGTCAATAAAAAGATTTAGTAATTCACATCTTGACTGCATTGCAAAATTTTATTTTTGACTGTTGGTAGCGGGAGTGGACTGTCGGTAGCGGTAGCCACCTTACAGCCGTTCATACTCCGTGCACCAGTATACTGTCTGTCTCTATACCATTAGTATACTCTCTGCCGTGCACAGAGGTGTTTTGGCGCGGACATTCGCCTGCAATTGGAATAACGCCCGATTTACGACAGTAAACCATCTTCTGTTAGCCTAAGACAAGGTAACATTGACAACTTCTTCAGTATTCAACAATTCTTACGCTGAAGTAAACTAATATTTTTTAAATAATTATTCAGAATTTTCCCTTGCGGTAAGCTAGGAAATGCGGCAAAATGCTTGTCGACAACCTGACTCATCGTCTGTGTCATCGTCGTCGACTCTTCGTCAGCCGCAACAATAATTTTGATTCATATACATCAAAATACATGACTTAAATATTGATTTCCCATATAAAAATATTATATTCATTAATTATTAATGACTAATAATGTAGTTTTAGTAACAAATATGTGTCCAATTTTTAAACAATGTATTATTCCCCTGGGTTATTTGAAAAACACAGGTGGCAATTATTCACGCGTCTACAGGCGATGCTGTTCATCCGCCTCTACCTGCAAGAGAAAAAGAAGAAAACCTTATAGTCAGTTTAGGTGCTACTAGTGTTCTCCAAGACGTACGGACAGACATTTGTTCGTAAACCAAGTTTTAGATACCAAGGATCCACAAAATGTAGATTCTGGATTAAGATTAGTAATACGTTGTAGTACTAACGTATTACTAATTTTAAGTAATAAACTAAATTTAGGAACAACAATTATCCATTTTTCGTTATCAGGCTCATAATACGAGTTTTTCTACCGAAAAATCGCAATTTTTGCTGCAGCATTATAATTCTTTCTCTTTACTACAAACATAGAATGCGAGAAAGTTAAAAATAGTGGTGCTAAAAAATGGCACAGCCTGTCTCGTTGTAATGTTTACTAATTTTGGTGTGAACTGGCTTTAGGGTCTTGTCCCATCCTTTACAGCTGCCGTCTATCGCCGTCTAAAGAAATGTTTTAAGGAATTTCTCAACTCTTCGGTTTCCTAATAGTAAACCAAAATATTACTCTAAGATTAAAGAAGAGTAAAACCTCGTCCAACGGGGAAATTTTTGTTTAAAAATTTAGAGCCGTTTTGAAGAAAATGATGTATAAGCATTACTGTAAATGCGAATTTTAAGCCCCTTTTCAGAGAAACTTTTTGAGTTCTTGAAAAACTTCATTTGAAGCCATTTAAAGCACGGCCATTTACAAATGCAATAACGTACATAAATCAATGGAATTGTGTATATTCATGGCGTGAGAGATATTTAAAAGAAATACATTTGTGTAATTCTTGAGAAAACAAAAGGTACATCAAAATCAACTTTACGTCATAATAAACAGTGCAATTAGCACTAACCGTTGGAATTGTTCGAAGAAAAAATTTGGATCCATTTTTGAGAAAATGGCATTTGAGCGTTTCTGAAACTGCGGAATTTTGAGCTAATTTTCAGAAACAACTGTTGAGTTTTCGAGAAATTTTATCTGACACTATTTAAAGCATATCTACACATAAATACAAGAAAGTGAACAAATTGCCGATAATGTAAATATGAGCGTTGTGAGAAACAAGTCAATAAAATTACATTTTTGTAAATTTGAAGAAAAAAATAGAGCAGTATGGAGATTACGTCATCTAATCGAGTTAGTTGCGCACTATTTCTACGAAAAGTTGAAAGAAAAAAAATTGGGGCTATATTTGAGATCTTTTTGTATTTAAAAAAATGCAAATATTGCACGCATTCTTGCACGAAAACAACTAAAATTTTCAAAAAAAGTACACGACTTTAAAGAACCAATTATGGACAACAAATTTTATTTGAAGGAAAAATCTCCACCTTCAGTTGTAGTTAGTTGTAAGAAGACGCCAAAAAAGTCAAACCTTTGCAATTTTTGAAAACTCGGAGTTATCTGTGATAATCGGACCTATTCCACCTTCATAAGTGTACTTTACTCCATTCTTACAAGAAATTCAAAGAAAAAATTGGTGCCGTTTTTGAGAAAATTTTGAAAATGTCCCCCGGGCTTCATGTGAAGTACCCCCAAAAATTAATGAATGTTTTTCAGAATTGCAGAGCTTCGACTCAGGTCAAATCGACAGGGGTTTATTCGGTTTGGAAGGAAAAAACAAAACAAAAAAACGTACTTATGTATACGAGAAAGTAACTAGCGATGCTACAAATGGCACAGACTTTCTCGTGACAACTTTGTCTAATTTCCATGGTGTGTTCAGGCTTTACGGTCTAGCTCCATTCTCTGACCAGCTGCCTTCTGACATCGCCCAAAGTACATTTTTTTTAAAAATACATTTTCTCACATTTTTGCTTTCCCAATAGTACAACCGAAATCTTACTTCAATAATATTAACGAAGAGTAAAACTCTCGTCCTAAATAGAAATTTTCATTGAAAAATTTGAAGCCGTTAAAAACGGGAAAATGGCGATTACGCATGCCTATAAATGCGAAATTTGAAGCTTTTTCACAGGATTCTTTCGAGTTTCCGAAAAACTTCATTGAAGTGACGAAAGAACTTTAACTCACAAATGCAATAGAGTCTAGAAATCGCTCGAAATGTGCATATTTACGGCGTGAGATATTTCAAAACTAGAGATGTTACAGAATGACAGACCTTCTCGTAGGAATTTTTTCTAATTTTCTTGGTGTGGACTGGCGTTACGATAACGCTCCATTGTCTGGCCAGTTGCCATCTATGGTCGTCCTAAGTACATTTTCTCAAGATTCGGTTTCTTAATAGTAGAACCGAAGTATTACCTTAAGAATATATATTTTTTTTTAAAAAAAGAGTAAAATGTCGTCCTAAATAGAAATTTAAATTGAAACATTTGGAGCCGTTTTTAACAAAACGGCGATTAAGCATTACTATAAATGCGAAATTTCAAGCTCTTTTTCGCAGAAATTTATTGAGATTTCGAAAAACTTCATTTAAAGACATTTGAAGCACTTCCACTCACAAATGCAATAATGTTTACAAATCTATAGAAATATTAATATGAACAGCGTGAGACAGTTTTAAAAAGTTAGTTGTGTGATTTTAAAAAAAATACACCAAAATGAATTTTATGTCATCTTAAACAGCGTAATTTTCACTATCTGTGCACAAAACGTAAAGAAAAATGTTGGAGCCATTTTGGAGAAAATGTCGTTTCAGCTTATCTGAAAATGCAAAATTTTCAGCTCATTTCAAAAGAAAATGGTTGAGTTTCTGAGAAACCTTGTAAGACATTATTTAAAGCACATGTACTCATAATTACAATAACGTGAAGAAATCGCCTCTAATGCAAATATTACCGACGTGAGAGTCAAGTGAAAAAATTATTTTTTGTAATTTTTCAGAAAACAAAAGAATAGAGCCATACGTTGTTTATGTCATCCTATAGGGTTTGTTTGGCACTGTACCTACCAAAAATTGAAAGAAAAAATTTGGAGGCGTTTTTGAGAAAATCTATTTTTTGTAATTTTAAAACCTGAAAATATTGCAGGCACTATTGCACGAAAAGTACTACAATTTTTTTAAAATTTTTAAGCATATGACCTTTATGAAAGAAATATTTATGGGCAACAAATTTCATTTGAAGGAAAAATCTCTATCTTCAATTTTGTAGTAGTAGTAAAACGCCGAAAACAATTCAAACTTTTGCAATTTCTGAAATTTCCGAGTTAATCGCGAAAATCGGACATATGCCACATTAGAGGCCTATTCTTACAAGAAATTTAAAGAAAAAATTTGAGCCGTTTGTGAGAAAATGTCCGGGAGGCTTCATGTAAAGTATCCCTAAATTTTAAAGAATGTTTTTCAAGATCTCAAGCTTCATCCAGAGCCAGATGGACAGGGGTTTCGTTGAAAAAATCCTACGCATGGTTTCAGCGCTAGCAGTGTTCGCAGACAGATGGGCGGACGTTTTGCTTTCAATTGGTTTTTCGGCATCAAGGACCCATGGAACTGGGATTCTGATTGCACGTGTCAGAGGATTTTTTTTTCTTAATTTAGTAACTGGATTACTACCACTTTCTTGTGTTCACGGCCCAACAATGAATTTTTTGTCAAAAATTCGCCGTTTTTTCGCGCCGCATTACATAACTTTCTCTATATTACATACATTACTCCGTATATACATACGTATACGAGAAAGTAAAAATATGTGTAATTTTTGAAAAAGGAAACAATACCCGAAAATAAACTGTATGTCTTATTGAACGGTGCAATTAGCACTATCCGTTCGAAAAGTTCGATGAAAAAATTTGGAGCCATTTTTGTGAAATTGGCGTTTGAGTGTCTTTATGCGTACAATTTTTTTCAAACTGAATTAACCCCTGTAGACCTGGCTTGAGTCAAAGCTCAGATTTTGAAAAACATTCATTAATTTTTGAGGGTACATTACATGAACCCCTTGCAACATTTTCTCGAAAATGGCTCCAATTTTTTTCTTTAAATTTCTTGTAAGAATAAAGTAAAATATACTTATAAAGGTGACATTGGTCTATTTTCCACTCTTAACTCAAAACTCATTTTCAAATTTGCGCAAGTCTGATTTTTTTTTTCTTGAAGATAAGAGATTTTTCATTAAAATAAAATGTGCTCTCCATAATTGGTTGTTTCATTAAGGTCATGCATTCTTAGAAACATTTAGTTTTGATGCAATATTGTTAAATATAATTTTTAAAAAATAACATCAAAAACAATATTTTCCTAAAATGGCTCCAAATTTTATTTTTGAACTTTTGCAGGGATAGTAAACATGTACATCAACAGATAACATGCACATCATATTTCACACCATATATAATATATATTCTTTGTTTGTTTGTTTTTCAACTGGCTAAAAAGTTTTTTTTTTTATTTGCCTCTCACATTACACATTTAGTATATTAGTGGTGATTTGCTAACAAGATTGTATTTTTGAGTGCATATGTTTTAAATAATGTCATATTAAGTTTCTTGAAAAGTCAACAGTTTCTGTGAACATGAGCTCAAAATTCCGCGTTTTCAGAAATGTCATAAATAATAATAATAATAATAATAATAATATATTTGTCAGCATAAATACAGCATAAGCCATGTATGACAAGTCAGACATTATATGATCAAGTACAATGTACAATGCAAATATTAAATACATTACAGGTATAAAATTGAATTCCTGTTTTCTATGCTAAATACAAAATTAATTTTATAAATAGTAGGTAAGCCAGTTGAGAGCAAAAATAAATAAAAAAAGGAGAAGAAGGAGAATCTTCAAGTGATGGATGCTTGGGCTGGATCTGATCCTTATATCCACTAATCAGCTGAGGGGGAGTTTAAGTCATGCAGCAGAATATGCAACAAAAAATTATTTTATTAGTTTATATCGATGTTGATATGTTTATGGTGTAGGTATTCCCTTTGTACTAGAATATGGTTTAATATGAGCTTTCTAATTTATTTGAATGTGTATTGAGTTTAAGCTTAATTCACTAGGAGTTTGTTATATAGTGTGATGCCTCAAAAAGGGTACTTCTTTGAAAGGAAGTTTCAAGCAGTGTGGGACATGCAGATTCTTGTTTTGTCTAGTATTATAGTTATGAATCTTCAGTGTTTAGAGTAACAGAATCCTTGTTTTCCATAAGCGTTTTCTTTGTAAAGATTAATATTTCAAATATGTATATGCATGGAGGTAGGATTTGTAATTTTGAAAAGTGGTTTGCAGGACTCATAACAGAGTATTTACATTGTTCTCAGTATTTTTTGATGATGTGTGTGAATACTTTCTGGGGAGTTTCCCAGAATATGATCTGCATTTAGATGCGAGGACATTTGCAAAATACACTGTCTGGGAGTGTATCCAAATTTGAATTTGACTTAAGGATGTAGGATGGTATGAGCATGACTGGTAAGCTTTGTTGTTTAGATCTGTGATGTGAGACCTATTTTAAATTGTCTTGAATTGTCAATCCAAGGAAAAAGCTGTTTTTAGGCTATTTCTTACAGGCATGTTTTATCATCAATTGTGTTAGAGGCTTTTCTTTAGAGAGTGGATTCAAAGTTTGGGGGAGACAGTTTTACTGGTGCTTATGATGAGTTTGTTTTCCTGGAACCATTTTATTAGTGTCTAGAACTGTTTGTGCTTTCTGTAGAGTTTGTTGGATTTGTTTAATGATAATGTTAGTGTAATGTAAAAATGGCTTCAAATTTTTCCTACAGATAGTGCTAATTGCACTGTTTAATATAACATATAGTTTATTTTCAGGTATTACTTAGTCTTTTCAAAAATTATACAAATGTAATTTTTTTTAAATATCTGTCACACTATTAATATGAACATTTTCAGTTATTGGTAAATACTATTGTATTTGTGATCAAACGTTCTTCAAATGAAGTTTTTCGAAAAAGAGTTACAAATTTCGCATTTACAGTAATGCATAAAAAACATTTTCTTAAAAGTGACTCCAAATTTTTCAATAAATATTGCCATTTAGGATGAGGTTTTACTCTTCTTTAATATTTTTAAAGTAATATACTCGTTATAATATTAGGAAACCGAAAAAGTGACAAAAAAGAAAGAAAGAAAAAAGAACGTAATTTGGGCAGCAATAGATGGCAGCTGGTAAAAGTATATAGCAAGCCCGAATAGCTAGCCTACATCAAAGAAAGTAAAAAACACTAATATGAGAATGTCTGTGCCATTTTGTTGCACCACTAATTACGTTTGTGTTGCCACATGTTGAGATGTTTCTTGATCCGCAATTTAGTTTCTTCTGATCGTGTAATCTGAAACGTGTAAATAATATGATTCCAAGAGAGATTTTTCTGCTGAACTGCATGAAAGGCATTTTCAGATGCCTTCACCAGAGAATTATTAATTCAATTAATTTCAGCATTGTTTTGACATCAGACTGGGAATTCAAATCCTTTATTAATAAGCAATGCATTTGCTCATACAATGTCTATAAAATTTTCCCAAAGTTAAAATTTTGATTATAGATGAATGTTATGAATTCATAAGTACATGGCCAGTTTATCTTACAGAGAATGTCCAGCAATTCATACTTCAATTATACCCTTGTCAGTGCGCAACCGCAGGGTTTTAAACAGGCAATCTCTGTGACACCAGGATATCCTACGTCTCTCTGCCATTCACTGAAACAAGGTTAGGTTCTTTTTGCCCAAGAGTGCAAAAAAAAGATATGCATGTTTATTGTAGAGGGAATGTATAGTAATGTTATAATTTTTTGCTTCTGTAATGGGGCACAAACTATTTCTATCCTCTCTTAAAATTTTTGAAAAATCTTTAACCTATTATTCTGATCTTTCACAGCATTTGGGAGTGGATTCGTGGTGCATCTGTGCCACTGGCCTTCTCCTTTTCCATTCTTGCTTTCTTTCACTGGATGATTAGGCAATTGGATGTTGTCATTGAGGATGAAGAACAACTTACACAGCCCAGCCCTAAACATGCTTCTGCAATCCCAACTTCTGAAGAGGAGGCAGAAAATCCCAGCACCACTGAATCTGAAGATAATGACACAATACTTCGCAAACGATCTGTTAAACAATCAGATGAGAAATAAAGCTTCCAGCTTAATTCAAACTGAATATCAAAAAACATTTAACAGTCATCAGGGAGCATGTATGTTAAATATCATGAGGTAACTTGATTTGACTATGAAAGTCATTTTATCAGTAAACATTCTGAGTAAGCTGGGTTCATTCTTAAAAGGCCCATCTTGAAGTCATACAAATATCAATAAGAAATTTGAAATAAATGAACTTTTCTCACATGTGCTTAATTGACTTAATAACTGTGATAGAAATGCCTTTGAAGGGAATCATCTGACCTTCATTCGGTAAATCTTTCAATTTTACTATGAGGTAGTTCTCAAATAAGTTAATTTCAACATTTCCTAGCAACCAACTAAACAGGTTAACAGTTTAACAAAGAATATTATTTGTCCTAAAGATGTTTTTCCTTTGGGTATCAATGATACATATATTGGGAACTGCAAATATGTGATGTGTTGCAACAGTATTTTGTATTTGACAAAGAAGGTAATCATCCCAGTCCATATTGAAATAGTATTGAGTCAAGAGAGATTTGTTTTTGTTTGTTTTTTTTACGAGTGTATTTGCAACATTAACTACCTTAACATTGTATTTTATGAAAACAATTTACAATAAACTGCAGATGCAGTAATCAATAAACTCTTCCTAATAAATTCAACAGTTAATTTGAATCAACAGGTAATGTACACACATCTGCCTAACTCAAACATTGATTATTAAAAAATAACAATACATTCCCACACAATAGTTATATGATTTTTCTTCTTTCTTCACTAAAATATCTTGAACACTTGTTGCCCATGAAACATATGCAAGGAAATAGAACCTTATAAAACCAGTAAGTAATACACAGAGTTTATTTCTTTTATTGTATTTGAATCTGCTGTACAACCAATCTCATACTGAAGAATATATTTTTCATGAATTATTCAGCCTCATTCCTGGATACAGAAGTCATTCACCCAAGTAATGAACTGTACAGGTGTTAAAATGACACTTTACTACAAATTACTAACCATACCTGAACATCTCCTATGGAGAAGAAACTTAAACAATCAAAATTCAACAATCATTAGTTTACAAGATTTCTCAACATTGAATATTAAAGCATTTGATTTAATGAACTCACTGCCAGGGTATCTGAATGTACATGAGCTGCACATGAACATTTGCACTCATTAATGCTTGTTAGTTTCAAATGCAGTTCACAGATACATTTGCATTACGAAGAAAAATATTACTGTAAATTAGGCTGTATTAGATGACCAACATTCTGTTTTGTAAATTTTGCACATTATCACAGCAATTGCATAACTCCTTAATTATTTTTCTTTTACATACAGAACAATCACCACAATTTACTTGCGTAAACTAGTTTACTTCCTTGTTTTCAACCACAAAATCATGTACAAGAGATGTGCAGTCCTCAACACACTGATATATAACTTATTTACATAACACCACCTCAGCACACAATGGGCACTAATACTGGAAGTGGCCTACCACAGGAGCACGGCTCCTGGCTCCTGGCTTCACTGCTCACACTACAGAGCTAGAGCAGCAAGACTTGTACAAGGTCCTTACTTTATGGAAATCACTAATCTTAAAACTGTGGGGAGATGGCCTTTCAAAATGAATACAAGGAATGCTGGGTTTAAATACTAATTGTGAGCACAAGCATATTCTGCTTGCATACCCTAGAATGAAGGACATCCTGCAATTCTTAATGTGTTTTTTAACTCCTGAAAAGAGCACTCTAAGCCAATTGAAAGTTATTCTGCAACTGTTAGTGTCCAGTTATCTGTCCTTAGTAAATGTGAATCATATTGGTGATACCCCTAATCACCAGATTCACTAAACCGAATAAATGTATATAGATTTTATTTATATATATATATTTTTATATATGTATATACACATCTAAAAAAATACATTCTTGTAATCAAGAAAAAATATGGACAAGTCTCCCTACAAGTTAGCATGCCACATGTACATATATACACATACAACTGGAGCTCCTACAAGAAGGAAACTCCTTACACTTGGGTTCAATTAGAGCGCAAATATAAATACAAGAAAACTATGCCACACAACCCTGGAATGGGGTCTGAGGCAGAACCTAGAAAATTATCTGCAGAGCTACAAGTCCTGTATTGTCCTGTGCGGTACAATGGAGAAATGTACCAGATACAGAAACTGGGTAACCAGCTGCCTCAGCTGAACCTCAATGGCAGACCCATACACTCATCACTCAGTCACCCTCAAACATAATCAACTGGACAGAACACAAATAGGAAGTTGGAATTTCTTAACAATTCAGTTACAAGTCTAAAAAATTGAAGTAAAAAATTACTAGGAAGCCACGATGGATACAAAGAAACAATTACAGGAACAATACAAAATTCTACAATCAGGGTAGGAGGTTTTCCAACCTCCAAGCCAGCGTGGTTCTACTTCCAACCTACTGCCAGCACTTTCAGCAATGGTCAGTGAGGGGGAACAAGAATCTGGCAAAGCGTCATATGACCTAGACCTCAGCAACCACTACATGACACTAGATAGCCCTCTGCATGCAAGGTTGGAAGTGTTCATAATGGATGAAGATCAACATACACCAGTTAAGACCTAGAGGGCATACAAAGAGGTCCAGACGAAAGCCCTGCATCACACTACAGCCACTTCCTACAGTCAGTCTGGCATCTGCTGTCCCTGGCTTCTACGAAGCATCTCTGTAAAATAAAACAGTAAACAAAATGTAGTAAAAAAAGACTTGACTTAAATTTATATAAAAAGGCATTTGCAATCATTTATATACGAAAAAATATCCCTTATTTCTCGAGTTTTAAAATTTTGGAATGAACATTCATCAATTTTGTTCCTTTTACTCTCAAACATCTCTACATCCAATTTCTTTGAAATGAAAATACTCTAAAACTATGCTAACAGGAGCATAAACATTCTCAGACATATCACTAAGGCTAAGAGGCACACACCAGCATAAGCTTCAGTGGTTTTTAATACAGATATGTTTCAGAATAAAAGGAACAAAATTCATGGATCAGTGTTTCAAAATTTTACAGCAGGAGAAGATATGGAAAACACTTAACATGAATAGTTCCTACATAATAAGAAAAAACATCCCCTTTTTGGCACTGGCTATTCTAATTTTTCCAGTAAGTCTTACAAAAAATGAAACTTATTACACAGAAGATATAATATGAATATTAATTAAATTCTTACCACTAGAGTTAATTTGGAACCATTAAGAAATGTATAGTAATTGCTACCATTAAATATATTTTCTCCCCCCTTCACTTTTAAAATGCATAAGGTTGATTATGTCATAGAGAAGGGGGGAAAATTGCATTGATTCCTGTTAAATAAACTCCAAGATAAAAGTTAACCCTCTCAATTGTTTTACAAATATTAGAATTAAAAATTGGGTTGCACAATGTGTCAATTAGGTTGTATCAATTGCAAAATTATCTTTCTACTTTCTCATATACAAAGTGTAGAGAATGTTTTGTAATTCAGAAACTAATTCTAAGGCAAGAAGTATGACACAAATATGTTTTGGAGAACACTAATAATGACAAAATGTTTCTTTTCAATAATAGCCTGTCAGTTGGTCTAAGAATAACACCAACACCTTAACTGTTCACACAATTTTCCCCAAAATAGATTTTACCCATAATGGATACTTCACACAAGCCCTTTTGCTAAAATTCATTCAATTCTTTTCAGAGTTCCTAGACTTTCAATACTAAAGGTAGAGATTTTCTTTTTCAAGCAATCTATCTCTCTTTATTAAATCTCTAAATCAAATTAAATAGTTTTTATCTTCTCTATTTTAGTAATTTTCAGAAAATTCTGAGATAAATCTCAAGAATTTTCCACAATCACAAGTACAAGAATATCCACATTACCCAAGTGGTCTTTGTTGGCTTCTTTGAAAGCTGAGGTTCTATTCCTACAATTTCCCAAGAAAATTTTTAAAAAATATTAAAATTTTTTCTGAAATTCTTTTATAAATATGGTTTCCAATTTTCATTAAAGATCTAAATCGTCGAAAATTGCACATTTGAATCTCCCATGCTGCTTTTGTTAAAGAGTGTTTTGTAATGGCTAAAGAAATAGTAAGAGACTAATTGCAATATTATAATACTAGCTGAACCCATGCATTCACACTTTGCATTGTTTTAAACATGAAAATAGCTTCACAATGGAACCTAACTTTCCATGCTTCTGTCAACCCACACTACAGGTTAAGGGAGCCATCCAAAAATGTAACAGAATATTCAAAAAGGTCTATTTTCTTAAATTATAGCATAAAAAACATAACATGTGTTTTTCTGGGGGGTACGAAAACCAAATTTTAAGGCCAATGGATGAGTTTCTAAGTTGTGCAGACAAAGTGTTGCAGCATAATATGTGTTAGGGGTTGCATGAGCACCTGGTAAAATACAATCTGCAAACTTCTATGTTTTTAATGTTTTATCTCTTTGATTGACAATTGGATGAATAATTCCCTTCTCAGCAGTAGTATTCTTGTGCGTTTTTGAGTAGCTGGATTCTTGTACACCACTTAAACAGCCATAGTACTCTTTCCTTAACGTATTGTATATAGTGGGGATTATATACCCATTACAAATATTATGATAAAAGTATGTTCTATTGCTCTACAAGTATTGTTTTTGTTGCTTGTTTGTTCTTAGAAATTAAGAATAAATATATGTTATTGACATTAAACACCAGCTATTGGAATTTTAACAATCCTTGAATATGCTTTGGGCACAACCTAGCCATGCCATAATAAAAGTAAAAGGCAAACCCTCTTAAAATACTACTCTTATTTAATTGCAATGCAACCACAAGCTTGTATTTTCTAGTCCTTTGCTTCTGAACTCCTTTCTTGAAAAGGATTAGGAAACTGCACATTTAATTTAGTAATCATATTTAACACAAAAGGACTACTAGAAAAATGAAGATTAAAACCTGAAGATATTCAGTAACTGATACCAGAATAATTTACAGTGTTTGTTTGAAAAAGCATATGCAATAAGCAAGTCAACCTGGTAATAAAGAAGATCAAACAGTAATTAAAGAAAATTTGCAAATAAATCTTTTTCTAACTATCCACACCGAAAACATTCAGGAATTTAATTTCAAATCATATTCAATTCAATGATGAATTACTTTACTTGGCTAGACTCAGTCCTTCATACCTGCACTTCCATCTGACCACACAAATTTTGCTACACTTCATTCACCACCTGGCAGCGAAAGAAGGTATCATTTGGCTGGCATAACAGACAATTTGAATTTAGCTCAGAGGACTACTTTTAGGCTTGAGGATTTTCTACATGCAGTAAATCTACAACTTGGGAGTCAGCTATACTTCCCCTCTGAAAGGTGTTCAAAGGAGTTTTTTGCCTTCAAAAATCAATGACTTCGACTGTGTTTCAACCCGCGAACTTTGGTATAACAGTCTAATTTGTTAACCATTACATCAAAAAAAATGTCGCATTTCTTTTATCTAAAAGTAACTGGCAATTGACCAAAGTTTACATAAAAATCAACATTTATTTGAAAACAATGGATTTTATACAAGACAGGTTAAGAAAGAACCCTCATATATAAGACAGACAAAAATTTAAAGAAACAAATAAATTTCCATTCTGAGTAATAGCATTACCCTCTTTCCCATTTCAATACATTATTAATATTACAAATTTTCATTATTTTGCAAATTTGTATTAATTTTTATTAATTTGATACTGAATAAGCATCATATTAATTGGAAACCCCTTTCTTAGGACTATGAACAGACTACATAATACAATTGTCTCACAATCACAAAGAAAATGAACACTCCATCAAATTTTCCCCAGAAGTAACATAAAAATTATCACAAAAATTACTTTCACTTACATAATAGACAAAGCTTAAAAAATATACCTAAGAAAGCAATCTAAAATTACCTTCACTAAATTGGTAGAAGTTGCAATGCCTTACAATTCAGTGGAAAAAAGGTGAATGGGTTTTTCCTCAGGAATTTTAACCCTTTATAGGATAGTGATCCTCCGCAACCACATGCTGTTCAGCTGTCTTTTAGCAAAGCCGGGCACTGCTGATTTCGCATTGTAGAGCTTGCTCAATGTAATACAAATCTTGCAGATAGTGATCACACACTTTAGAAATCTAGCGCTGCTGGGCCATGCATGTGGTTGAGGAGCTTACAAGAACAGAGGTTTCTTACTTATTTATTATTACTTACTGTGATGTTTTCTAGTATTACAATACATTTCATCATGAAATATTCCATTTTTACTTCCACGAGGTTAATTTAAATTTGCAAGGGTGTACTCAGGAATAAGTACACAATCGTAAACAGTTTTTTGTTTTGTGAAAACATGTAATTTAAGAAAGATTTTAAACAATTACATTTATTGTCTAATAATTTAAATTTATCGGAAAATAGATCTAGTTTTCCGCATATTTGTAACTGAGAAAATATTTCAATAATTTATCTTTTTACATTTGCCCGGCAGTGTTTACGTATATTTCCGTAGTATAATCTAACACCCATATTACTAGTGGTGTTCTATCTTACAGAATGGCTAACATTTGGAGTTTCCACAGTTTGGAATGTATGACTTAATAAGAATTTAAACATTTCTTGGGGAATTTTGACGAGATTGATGATGCGACATTAGATTCGGAGTATAGAGGGGATATCGATGCAGGTGACATGATGCCAATAAGCCAATTAGTGAACTCTAGCTGTCCACGTTTCCTTCACCAATATTGATTTCCTTAACCGATGATTGTAGTATTTTAGTTTATTGTATGTAACTGTATTTCATATTTATTTTCACTATTTATATACTATTTGCCCAATTTATTTTCAATTTTCTTGAATTTGTATTTCATGTCTATTCCTACGTTTTTCTACTTTGTAAAGAACATGCACAGATTTATTTATGACTGGATATAAGATTTTTATTCAGGAATTATACGAGGTGGTTCTGTACGCAACCACAATCCACCTAGTGTAACACATAGCCCTAAATGGATTGTGGTTATTATTATGACCAGCTCATTTTCATATTTATCTCACTTAACATTTATTCAAATCATAAAATCAATATTTTTCTCAGATTTATAAGATCAAAATTAAACAAATAAAAGAAAAATTAAAATAATTCTGGGGAAAAAGTTGCCCGACCTATAAAGGGTTATCTGAAGTATATTAATTCTCTACTGAAGTATATTAATTCTCTCAAGAAAGCACTCAAACTACTAAAGAAATCATAACTCTGAATCCATCAATACTTTACCTTTTCCACACTGAGTAGAGTACAAAAATATATGAAAAGCAAAACTGTTAACAACGATTTCAAAATTTTACAAAAGAAACATTCAATTATTTCTCAATAGGGACTGAGAACTTTTTTCCATATGAAGTTCTCTAGCAATTTTCAATTTTTTAAAATTAAAATTTAAAACCTGATAAGCTACTGCATATCACCAAGTAGGTTACATGCATAAGCATGCGAGTTTGTGTACCACAATGAAGAACATCACATTTTTATAGTAAGAGACAAAAAGTCTTGTTGAAGTACTTTGAAATATTGGTTTTGTGGTCACAAGAAAATTTATATTGCAAAGGAGTACTTTTTCCAGAAAAGGTGAATTTGTGATTCTTGAACAACTAGTTCCCAATCCCATTTCACCTTGAGATTAAATGAACAAGGTTTAATAACATTACAGAAGTGTCCAGTTTTACCTGTCCAGTTTGTCCATGGCAGCTATGAGCCTAGCATCTGCTGCTGGAAGGAGACGGGCCAAGAGTTCTCGAACCAGCAGTTGTGAAATGCCAGGACTGGATCGCTCGCCAGCTCGGCATGCTCTTCAGTTCCTTCTGCAGCATCTGTCTCAGGAGTTTCATTCAGGCCCACGAGACTTGTACTGGTGTCTACGTTGCAACTGAAAATAGATATTACATGTTAAACATTCTCAAGTAGTAAAATATTATATGTACATGAAAATTGTGTTATAAATACTAATTATCAAGTTTCAAAGCACTGCAACTACTATCTGTATCAGAATGTTGAGACAAGATAATATTGTTTTTATTATTGCAGCTCTCAAAAGCAGTTCAAGATTTCCCACAAAATTTTCTTTTCACTTCCCTTTTCTAACCAATCAGCAATCAACTTTTTTGTAGGTTTACTCTCTTGACCACTTAAATCAAAACTTGCTTTATGCATCTAGGGTAACCATTAACTATCTCTTCTTTCGTTAAAATTTGCCTGCCCCCCTTATACGACCTAATATTATGAAATCTTGAATTGGATTATTCCATTATGATAAAAACAGAATTAACTCAAATCTTTGTTACATCCATGTAGTTGAAATTGAAAATGCACTTTCACTATTGATTTGGGCACTTTTCCTATGCAACACAAGAAGCCATCCAATATCTTCTAGTACGCAAGGTTTTGATGATATAAATTGATTGAATATTTATTTTGTTATGTTATTTCAAATAACTAAGAATTAAGAAGAAACATATTCTCAAATGCAGGTGGAAATAATATGACTATGTGACTAAAACAATTATTCAAAACGATTATCATTGCGAAAAAACTATACTTGGTGATCAATACAACAATGATTAACCTTTGCAGATCATTCTTAGGGTTCAAATGTTTGATAGAAAATACAAGTTTGGCAACCTTTTCAATTCCCAAATGAGACATTCCTCAAGGTGAATCAAGCTCCTCCCTGGGAGAAGGGGAGAAAACTTCGCCTCAGCACCCAAGTCTGCTAAAATGAATACCCTTGAGTAAAATTGTTTCCACAAAAACACTGATTCATAAATGAATAAGGAAGACAATGGTAGTATTTTCAGTTCAATGAAAAGAGTGAAGCAAGAATTACATTAATGTCATTTGTTTATTATTTGTATAATTTTTTTTCTACAATCAAAATGTCTGGGTAGAGTAGGATGTGCTTCCTCAGAATATTATGCTGCATTTCTAGTGGGACTGTATTTGCAAAATACTTGCAATGAGCTGCATGAAAATTGACAATTTGAAACAACTGAATGCATAATGTAATGAACTTCATTTACTGTTAATTTTACATATAAGGGCTTTCTATTAAAATTATGATAACTATTAGAATTTATACTATTGTAGAACATTATAATACTATAATGGGTAGTTGCTTTAATTATGGTGAAATTTCTATATCTAACAAACTGTCAAAAACAATATCTACCTCACCATACCTCAATACATGTTAATATATATGTACATAGGTACTTTTAATTACATTTCTTCCCATTTCTCAATATTTAAATTAAAATACATCTATGAATTAGTAATAATGCTTTTCTTACCTCTGATATTAGAGGATAGATAGTACTTGTCAAGCAAGGTGAACGCTGAGAAGAGGACACTTTACTGTTCGTCTCGGGTTCAGCCACTGACCGCCTGTTACGTGGGCGATCGGCCAAAGGATCAGCTGCTCCAGCTGGTTCCCCTCGGTGATCCAAGGGTGTTTCTCTACCATTACCTCTTGGAGCTTTCTCCTTGTCTTTACGATTATCAACAGGAGCAGGAGCTGCAGGTGCTGCTGAATGTGGTCGAGACTAAAAATTCCAAAAATAATAATGTTATTGCACCAACAATCAGAAAAAATAATTTTACTTATGTTCAAACTGTTCAAAAAATTTTACAACATATAAAAACCTACAGGAGTAGCCTTCTCACTACGGTAATGATTCAAATTTGAATCCTTTGGTGGGGACTTATTCTGAGGTGGGCCAGATCCATTTTGGGCCTTTTGGGGAATCTTATGATTAGGAGTGTCATCACTTGGTGGTTTAACAGCGTGGGGACCTTTTACTGTCATTATCCATGGTTCATCTAAGTCGCTATCTTGTTTTGCTTCCTCACTGCAAATACCAGACATTTGTAAAATTAGCATGGCATAGCTTTCCACTAGTAATATACACTCAAAAACTGTCTACACAGACAGAATCTATTATGGAGCCAAAGCTAGTTGAACATTGTAACTATGAGTTACAAAAGAAAGAAGAAAAAAATCAAAAACAAGACTGATTAATGAGGAAGAAAGTTTAGGAAATATCCTTATCTTCTTCCCCTGATGCCTCTCAGCGTCAGGTTAATATCCTAATCAATTAAGGAAAATCAGGGATATAAGAAGAAGACAACATAGGAGAGATAGGTACAAGAATAGCAAAGCACATTATGATGCAAAGTATAAATAAAAAGGTGGAAGAATACATAAAACATTTTATTTTATATTTTTAGAGAAAATGGACTGAAAACCCTTGATATTACAGACTCCATATGAGATGTCAATTTGTGGTAACATATCACAATAAACACAGTAAGAACAACTTACGAATCTGAGTTTTCTGACTCCGTTTCACTCTCTTCACTACGCTGAGACTTCCATTTCTTGTATCTATCAATTAAATCAATGAGGTATGAATTTTTCTTTGCTTTCTTAATGAAAGGAAACCTAAGCAGTTCCTTTGCAGTTGGTCTCTGCACACAAAGAGAAAGAAAAAAATATAAACATATATAAAAAAGAAATGTAATATATTTTATATAAAAAATCTTGATTACAAAAATTAGGAACATTTATCCGCTCTTCACAGTGATCACAGTGCCCCACTTCCACAACTTCAATTTATACCCTCTATTTATTACTTTTCCCATGAAGAAATCTTATTTGTTGGTGAAAGTTACATATGCAACATATGTTCATATTACCACACTTTCTCTTAAGTACTGAATTGGAACTGGCACAAATCACAATTTTACTAAATTTAATTTGTTCTGTGAGTGGCATAATAATTCTTACTTATTTCATTTACTTTTTCTGTTCCTGATTCTCTTACACCATCAAATATCTTACAATTTGGCAAGTATAAGCAAATTATGAAACTTTTTTTGTTTCAAGAATATTATTTTCAAATTCACAATCCACTATTTTGCTTGGATTTACACCCACAAAGCTTATTGTTAACAGACTGTGAATTATAAAATTACTTTACTTACATTTTCAGGATCCTTATTGAGACAAGCTTCCACAAACTCTTTAAACTGTTTGGTGTAGTTGCCAGTCAACTGAGGGGGATTGTTCTTAGGGATAAGGAACAAAACTCGCATAGGATGCAGTTCTGAGTTAGGGGGTTCACCCTTGGCAAGTTCTATGGCTGTGATACCCAATGACCAGATGTCTGCCTGTGAAATAACAGTGACTGTAAGTCATCTGCACAAGAAACTCCATTCAGTGATTTAAAATTCTGGCCAAGTAAGTACTTATGCATTTAAGTACATAAGTACTCAAATACATAGGAGAAAATCTTGAAGGTATCATGAAGTTCCACTTTGAGTGGTTTGATTATGGAACTTTTCATAGCATTCTAAAAGTTACAAATGAATAAACCAGTCTGTTCATAAATACATTACACAAATATAAGGATACTCTCTGGTGATGTATTGTGGATTATGGATCCAACCAGCCCTGGAGGCTGATGACTATAATACACATAATAAAAACAAAATATTGCATTTGCATTGGAACTTCTCCAGATAGATACCTTGTCAATACACTCTTGCAATCCCCTTTGACCCTTGAACACAGAGTGACTGACACGATCAATGAAATAAACATATTATAGTAAAATAATATTTCTTGTATACAGTTTATGATGGACTTATGCAAAATATTACATCTATAAGAACGCTAGCTCATGACTTTTTATAAAACAATTCTTAACTGAAATGCAGTTAAAAACAATATATTGTAAAAGTACAAGATTCTTTGCCCTTCCACTTCTTAATTAACTCTCTAAACATTATAAGTAATATTAAAATTATTTTTTTTCAATGCTGCAACATTACAATATTTCCTCATATATTTAAATGGAAATTAATGTAAACAAATGGATACATATAGACAAAACGTGTGATAAAATACACTACAATATTAAAATGTACTTCAATAGAATTAAAATATTTTATATTTTTCTTTTATTTAAAAACCAACAATCACAAAGTTCTCAAGAAAAGGCCTTTAAAGATCTCCACAAACCTTCGAATCATACGCAGACTGTTTAATAACTTCTGGAGCCATCCAGAAAGGTGTACCAACAAACGTGTTACGTTTGCTGGTGGTATTTGTGAGTTGGCCAGCAACTCCAAAATCTGCCAATTTAACGTCACCCATTTCACTGAGCAACACATTTGCCGCTGCAACAATAGACTTCTATTAATTTTTTTTTTTTTAATTATTTTTTTTTTTATTATTATCAGAGGCCCTGCAAGTGAAGACATACATATATTCAACAGCATGCTGAAGACAAAACATTTACCTTTGATATCACGATGAAGTTTGCGTTCTGAATGGAGGTAATCCAAACCTTTCAGTACTTCACGTAAAATCACAGCAATGTGCATTTCTTCAAAACTACCAGCTTTCATCAGGTCCAGGGCTGAACCCCCGCCCAAATATTCCATAATAATCCATAGTTTGGTGCCCTATAAAATAAAACAATATTGATGTAAATATGTATGTAATATTACTTTTCAACATTTGCCTGTTAAATAAAGATGTAAATAACACCTTCATTTACAAATTACTAAAAGTTAAATAATCAAGAGGGAAACCACACCCACATAAAATCAAGACTGACATCAATCATCATTAATAACCAGCCAGTTTTTCAGTTCACATCCTGAAATAAAGGGTCCTATTTTTTTCCTTCAACAGAATTAATCAATTCAATAATTATAAAATCGCATTTCAATTTCACAAATAACAAACTCTCATTCATAGGATTTCAAACTTATAGAACGTGAACATTAGGGAAAATGTGTCATGCAAGAATGTTTATTACATTCGATATTCAAGAGGCATAATTTTTAGATTTGGCAATTAAGGACCAGAGTACCTGAGAAGTTTGAGATTGGCACTAAAATTGTGGCAACGAAAATTAATGTGAAAAGTATCAAAAAGAAATTTGATAATTTTGACATTAGATTGAACCACAAAATCCTTGAAGTGATATAATGAAATTTAAGACCAAGATGGCAATATATTTCCATTCAAAATGAAATGATTTAATACGATGAAAGAATATACAGAATGCTCATATACAATCTCGAAGCTTCACTAGCCATGTGAAACAATGATGTCATCCATGATGTCATATGGTAGAGTATATCCAAAAAGAGACCATTAGTCACATTGCAGTCAAGTATACAGTGATGAATGTTAACAACACATGCTGGACTGGAAAATATATTCATTTCTTCACAGCAGCTAAGACATTGTTCAAAACCTTGCATTAGCTATTAAAATTGCTATTACATATATTATTATTATTAGTAGCAGTAGTAGAGTAGTAGTAGTAGTAGTAGTAGTATTTTATTATTATTATTATTATTATTATATTATTATTATTATATTATTATTATTTTATTATTATTATTATTATTATTATTATTATTATTATTATTATTATTATTATTATTATTATTATTATTATTATTACTATTACCACCACCATCTAGGCTCATAAGAACATTCCACAAAACCCTGTCAATATGCTAATGTTGAATAGGGAATTATCTCCCCTCTGAGGATATCTTCAAGCAGATTTGGAAAAAAATGTAGATTATTTTATTCAGATTAAAAAAACACATAATGTGCAACACA
The DNA here is from genome assembly GCA_964035755.1 of Teleogryllus oceanicus. Taxonomy (NCBI): domain Eukaryota; kingdom Metazoa; phylum Arthropoda; class Insecta; order Orthoptera; family Gryllidae; genus Teleogryllus; species Teleogryllus oceanicus. The sequence goes on from CAXIVR010000002.1 coordinate 174,536,787, forward strand.
TGCTGTTCCCGGCATATCCATTGTGTATAACCTGGATACGCTGTGTCTGAGCCGCCCCCTAGTCCATGGGTTTTAAAACCAATTTACGGACAGGGAGAGGGGAGGGGGCTCTTCTGCCCCCACTCCACTATACGTATGGTCAGAAACGTGCACAATTTCGAATATTTATTGATACCGAGCGCATCGACTACTTAGGTTATTAGTCCTGTATATGTTGTGCATGTTACATCCCGGAAGATGGCGGTGTTTCTCCTCCAGTGAAACGCGAGACACGGCGCGGACCTACAACCGGCTTGCGGCTCTCCCCTCTTCGCGCGGCGGCTAAATTCGACCTAGCTATAGGGTTGGTTTCGAAAGTCCGCCAAAATCGGGGCTCGAACTAGGACTTCCCGGTCACATTTATTTATTTATTTTACGTAAAAAAACAGCAAAACTGCGGCGACGCTATGGGGAAAAGTGAATTGTGTGTACATTTTCAAAATTCTGTGATCCCTACACTAAGTCATATACTACTTAAATTTTGAATTTTTGGAAAGGAAAAAAAACAACAAAACCCTGATAATTTGAATAATTGTATTTCACTGAATTCTAGACGACGTGCACAGAAAATGAAGCTACATTTATGTCCAGAAGCAAAACATGTTGCAAAGGCAACCATTGTTACTAAGCCACCTCAGTCGGATTGACATTCAATACATACAGTGGGAAACTGTATGAGAGAGTTATATGCATTTATACACGAGACATTTGCTCCTAAAATGCAACTCCATATGCTCAATGTTTGGCAGGAATATGATATCTGCTACATTTTACAGACCATACGTCAGAACGTCACCTGCCGAAGTGGGCACGAGTTGCCTCAAAATCGGGAGGGGAAACCTTATTTTTGTGTATGAAATTTTCCATTACATAGCTGGCTGGCAAAAAGTGATCATTTTCACCATTCCGGGGCATTGTATTCATATATGCAAAGCTCGACGTAATGATCAGGCTGCTTATTAGAAAGGCCATATTATTGTTTGTCAATCACAAAGTACTCGTGACATGCTAGCGGCAGCCGGGCGGACACATGAGGGTCAGAGGCACCTAGACGTCGCACACTGGTTCGATCGGGCCTAAAAACTGGTCATAATTGCAAATGCCAGTGGATTTGCGTGAAAATAGGTATCAATGGGTTTTTGAGGTAGCTGAATTTGAGAATCGTAATGAAAATGGCGGATCGACTCATTTAAAAATAAAAATGCATAAAAAATATACATATGGGATTTGGAGATCACCGATTTCGAATATCATAATGAAATTTCAAAATTCAAAATGGCAGGTTCGACATGGCTAACAGACTCATAAAAATGAACCCGATATGTGAAAAATATTGATAGAAAGGTTCTCGCGGTCGCTGATGTCGAATATCGAAATGAAATATAAAAATTCAAAATTGAAGAAGCTTGAAAGTGAAGAGATTAAGTATAACCATATTTTTACGCATAAAGTACTATTTTCGAAATTGCTGAATACAAATATTGCAACGAAATTCAAAACTACTACTTTAAAAAAATATATCGGATTTAATGATTTTTTTTTATATAGAGGGAATGTGATATAAGAGAGTTTTGAGTTACTTGGTTTTTGAGGTCAGTAAGATTTACTTAACGTATAAAAAGTGAACAATCGTATTGATCGAAAAGTAGAATCTGCGTACGCTTTCTTATGCTCTAGAATATCTACCCCTTCCCTTTCCTACACTAATTTTTAAATTGAATTATGGAAAAGGGGAGTTTTTGGTATCATTTGATATATTAACTGATCATATTAGCTCTAATTATCACTTCTTTGAAAAGAAACCTCTACAATTAGTCATTCATACTATAACTTAATTGCGTTAGACACATTATTTTGGCAATTTATGATTTCATGTCTTATCCTAAATATGCCGATATTGACGGAATATCTTTCCCCAAATCGAGACGATTTTAGAATATCTGTGCAAATCCTAACTATTGTTGGGCATTTATATACCTTTTCATTCATTTGACATAAAGGGAAAGAGAGGTGAAAAGAGAGACATAACGTAGGAAGTGGATTTACTATCGACTGGAGACACTCGGGAGATACAATACTGAGCGATACAATACGATCATGTCACCGAAAAACAAAATCACCAATTCGTCACTGCAAGTCAGATGCTCGAGAAAGGAAATGCTTAAGAAAACATGCCGTCATTCAATGTCAAAAGGGCCGTCGAAAATGCAGCTGACACACATTTTAATTTAAACAACGACAACAAAAGCAACAAAAGAATACATCACAGTGGCATTTATGTCGGCCCATTTAACACTATCCGTAAAAAATCTTAAGAAAAAAATCTGGAGGCGTTTTCAAGAAAATTGCATTTGAGCATTTCTGATAATGCGGAATTTCGAACTATATACATTTACAATAATAATTATATTATAAATAATATTATAAGTTATATGTGTATATATGTCTTACTCAATTCTGTCGGTATCAATGCTGTACAGACCTAATTTCGTCAGCACTTATTTATTGAAAAGTATTATACATTAATGAAAAATTGCCAATTGTAGTTTGAGATAACATCATGAAGTTCACTTTTACACCCATAGAACTCATAGTCTTGGTTTCTACGACAAGAAAATAAGAATCCTTAAAGGACACTGAAAATCTTAAAGTGCTCGGTGGCACGGATTGCTTAATCATTCCAAAAATTAATATCAGTAATTTTCTTATTAAAAGTAATTATCAGAAGGAGAAATCAAAAAAATATACACAGAAAATAATTCCCTGGGGCGTCGAAGACACTTCCGGGATATCTAGAGTTAAATCTTGCTAAGTAGCATTGCAGTAAAGTGGCTATAAAATAAAAAGGTGCAGGTATGTGCAGCTAAATGTGTGTGATTCTGATAAAGGGCATTTTACTTGATAAATAAAAGAACTGATTGAGCCAGGAGTACGCAGGACAAAAAATATAATTCACAATATACAGGACTAACATTGTTACGCTCCATAGGTTAGAATTAGGCTGTATTATACATAAAATTATTGGACACTTTTTCTTAAAAACATACTTAACTTATAGTCAAAAGATTCTATTCCGAAATTCGAAAAGAATCCACAGAAAAGTAATTTAAACTTTTTTTTTTTAATTTCACAAAAGTCGACAAGAATCAATGAATTCGCGTGTTTCGAGCAACTGTAACTTTACAAGACCGTGAGGATGACAAAAATGATTGAAATACCGTTCTGAGGCTGAAGTAGTGTGCTCCAATGTCTTCCAAACGAGATTTGGTAAGTCAGAATTCTGAACGCGCACTTTGAATTTTGTCGTTATGACCAGGTTTTCGGCCCGATTCAACCAGTGTGTCGCCCTATTTTCCTTCCCTCACCTTCACATCGCTATTAACTTAAGTTAATCTACGTATCTTTGAGGAACTGATATGGAGTGTTTATATTATTTTATTTCTGTTATGGACCGCGGGATCCTGAATCAATATTTCCTGTGTTAATTTTATTTGGCTTTGCGGATACCAATAAGTTTTAACATCAAGTTAGCCAGAAAAGTGTGTAAATTAATATTTGAAATGAATAAACTAACCTACTATGTACGAACTTAAAATAATATGAGAATAAGAGATTGATAGGCAATACTAGCCGGAAGGCACATTTACACTTAACTAACATTAATATTTGGGTACGCAATGCTGGCCTTCCATTTACATTTCACTGATTTCTTTCTAGTATTTACAAGTTGTCTTACATGGGTGAAAATAATATAACATGACACATTTATAAAATAAAGTGATTAAGGTGGCGTTGGAATTCCCTGTGATTACAACGTTTAACTTAGGCTCTGAGTCTGTACGAGGTCTTCTGAGTATACAGAAGGGGGTTGGAATTGTCAATTTCAGATGACGGTGTACCACCGCACGAGAGCGAGCGAATACCACTCCGCCGACTCGACCGCACCCCTTCCTTCCAAGTCTCCCCCCCCCCGCCGAATTTTGCCAATAGAAAGTACAATTTGGAAAGTGCCTAACTTCAGGCTGTACAGTGAGGTTGCGGGAACAAAGCGAGAGGGGCATCGGTAGGGGACACTAGCTATCCAATAAATGTGTCGACGAAGCCTTGGCCTGGAAGTTAGCATGGCAGATGACCAGAGCCAATTAGGGGTGAGGCAGCACCCTCTAGTTTCTGATGACCAGTGCCGCCGCCCCCGGGCGAACCGACTCCACTCGTGTTCGCTGCGTGCGCTCCTGTCGTCCCCCCGCCGCCGCGCACCCCGCAGGGGTCTAGATCGGAAAGTCAATGATATTGGGACAAACTGGCCTACCCCATCTCTTAGCCAGTCCGCGGGAAGTGACCCCCGCGGCCCGTTACCATCCCTTGAGCTGTGGATCCGGGTAGATCTACTGAGTTTACTACACATCCGTGCCGTCGTATCTACAACGTTTAACATGTATCTGTGGTTAACTATACCGTAGGTTAAGTTTTCAAGAAGTGTGAAGGAGTGTTTACGTTGTTTCGTGCGAGAGAGAATGTCAGTGTCTGCGTATGGATGTCGACCAATGTACGACTCGATTAGCCTCCGCCGTTAGGCTCGTTGCGGGCATTCACAGAGGAGATGAATCGAGGTTTCCTCCTCACCACACATGCATCGGGAGGTATCCGCCAGGCCAGCTTAGAGAGCTGGCTTTGAGGTTCGCTCAAAACGATCCATGCTCCAACATCACCTGCGTGAGTTGTGGCCCAGGACGAAAATGATTGTGTGCGCGAAAGGACTTTACATTTGGGAGCAAAAGTTTTACAGTCGTCGCCTGGAACGAAGAGTAACAGCACGCCTGTCACCCTATTTGAAACCTGCGCCTGCCATCCTATTTGAAAGGCCAACGAGGAGCATGATTTTGCAAGAACAAATGATGGGATTTTGGAATCTACGTATGCAGTAATTGAAATTCTTGCTTCTTGTTGCAGCAATGACTTGTGTTCATTGTTGGATCAATAGGATCATTCATATCATTGTCTTCTCAATATTTTTTTAGGGGGTTATCGTAGGTTCCCTCACAGATTTCACACAACTTACAGGAATACAGTCTAGTCCTTGTAAAGCAACAACTTCCTTTGCAGCACGTAATGAGATTCTGTTCCATTACGTGGCTCCACATTCCACACGTTAACATTTCTTCGGTGGGCAGTGAAGGTCCCATCTAACGTGAACGGTTTGTGATTCAGATGCCATGATGTTTTTCTATTTGCTCAACGTCCTGTAGGTACAGATGTGCAGACATGGCATACAGATAAGAGGATATGTAGGACAGGAAACTCTGGGTCACGCCTTGTTTGATAGCAGTGTTCCACTAGAGGTCAAGGCAAAAATTGTTCGAGTTGTTTTGGAAGCAAAGGTAAAGAAGAGGAAGAAGAAAAAGTCTATCGGAAACTTATTACCAGACATGGTTTGGACTTTTCACAGCAGCTTTACTGATTCTTGGACCAATATCCTTATAGCTTACGCATTAATAGGAAATCATAATAAAGTGCATATATTATCTCTTATGACAAAAACTCGGCTCAGATGTACTCGAGTCACAAAAATATATATTATTGTTAAATGGTTCTTCTAAATGTAACATGACTGAAATCGATATTGAAATAGGTAATTCTTGAATGCCTACATACAGTGTCATCCATCCAGCATTACAAACGTCCCTAGGTACAAGAAACGATATCTCATTCTCCAAAATGGTACCAAAAAAGATGGTTAAAGTCCAGTAATTTTCGATAATCTCGTGGTTGTTTTTGCGTTGTAAGTTAGTGTTCAGGAAGTCCAAGAACAGTAGAATGATCATCATCCGAAACTTCACTGCTACCCGTTATGTAATTTGTAGAGATTTTACCAAATATCCCTATGTCTATTGAAATGCTCTGTATCTGGACCAGATATTGCACCCATCAAGAAGGCAAAACAGCACAAAACCGAAAATAAGTTATGACGGTAAGGTAGTATAAAAGGTCACGATTGAACAGCTTTTCTAGATTTGTGCAGGCACCATTTATTCAACCTGTCTTGGTTTCTGTCATCTCAGAGGGGCCTGCATTTTGTTGGTAATAATCCACTTCTCTACTGCTTGGGATTTCAGGGACTCAGCAATTGCTCCTTGCCTTGTTAAGTTACTATTTCTGCAATACTTTCAACTGTATCAACACCTTTGAGTGTTGAAAGCAACTTTGCATTCCAGTGCAACACTACTTTTTGGCAGTCTTTTAGATTAAATTCAGGCTGAAATTCAGTGTTCGCTTAATTATTTTACATTACATAAGCGTGCACACAGGGGAGGCCGGGGGAGGGGCACGGAAAATTTCAATGTGTTTTATTTATTTACTAGTAAAATAAAGTTCAATGGAAAAGAGGATCCCAGAACTGTAGTTGGCTGCCTTCTTGAATTAAGTTGCACACGCCTGTGCGACATTATAATTACATAAAAACGAAGTGGATTCAAAATGATTATCTAAAATTTAACAATAATAATTTTAATAATAATAAAATGCATAAACAAAATTGACATGGAAAGTATTCAAAATCACGTGGTCACCGAGTGGCGCCTAGCAGTTGTCCAACCGAGATAAAATGTTTGCACAGATAATTTTTTTGTTGACTGAAACAAAATTATTCATAATTATTTATGATGAACGTCCGATGACTTTGCACTTTCCGAAAGTCAAAATTTGACCCTAGTACGCTGTTTTTCGAAAGTACCGTCTTCGAACAGACATGCTGTCGTAACTGAGACTTTAGAGCATTCCAACATTTTTTATTCATCGACCCTAAATTAATTGATTGCTCCATCCTACGTTATTCTGTATGATGTAACATACATAATCAAAACACAAAGATTGCACTTAAATATCTTAAAAATAATTTCGTACACCAATATTTTTGTAAAATCTAGGTTTGCAATAAATGAAGACACTTCCGCTGGCGAGAAGCGGAGTTTCTAATCTTCATCTTTTGGCAATGGTTAGAAAATGTTGGGTGATTGTTAACTTCCCGTAATATTTCTCCGGTGCATATGGCAAGGAGTATTTTCTTCCGCAATAGAAAATCGTCGTGAATATACAGTTATTATTTGTTGAGTTTTCTAAAGTCGGGTCGATACCGACTCCGTTGGGAACCACTGCTTTGAGGTTATGTTTAGGTAAATATTAATCCAACAAATGAATAACACTTCGCAACATTGCCAACAATCCCGAATGTTTCAATTGCCTACATCACACGTACCGTTCACTACATTTTTTTTAAAAATTGAATGACCCACACATCGTTCACCAAATGTACGTAAACTCTTGTTTAATTGAACAATTCCACACAGTTAGAATGATTAAAAATGTACGGAAACTGATCAATGATGCAAAAAATTCGCTTATATATTTTACGAATATGTGGTGTGGAAAATGACATTTCATTTCCGCGTTCAAATAAAAAAAAAGTCCTAAATCATTTCACAGGTCACGAAATAAGAATTGTTAAAATTCGAAATTCGGTCGGTCAGGGTTTGTTTTCGTTTAGTTAACCAAATATGCTCATTAATTCCTTGAAAAATAGTTTTTTATAGTAATGTTTATTGCACTCATGCAATTAAAACTCCACAACTACCAATCAGAATTCAGAAAAGAATCAAAATCGTTTAATTAAGACACCATAACACAGACGTGGCCAAGGCATTTCCAGTCGGCCATGAAACATGAACAAAAACTATACATCATAGATTACGTATCTACATCAACTACATATGAACAATGAATTAATATAACGGAATTGAAGTATACGTTAAGCTTGCTAATGGAATAACATAAAATATTTTATCGGTCATATGCGTGTTTAATCCCTGTTAACATGCAACCCTGCAGGTTTGTTAGGTGCACTTGTACCTACATGTGTGTAAAGAAATTTAACATCGTAAACAACTATCGATTCATCGCAAGTTTGTTAAGGAAAAAACATGGCGATGTACAAAACAAATCAGATTCTGATAATTCAGAAGTAATTCACATTGGTTTGGGGAATAATTATTCTTAATTATAATATTATTAATAATACAATTGGGAAAATGTATATTTGGTAAATTAACCCCATTTTCCTCACATTCCATCAAATGAAATTACTCCGGTAATCGTATTTACTGACGATGTAAATGTGTCGCCGCTGAAATCAACGCGCCAATTTCCTAACCGAATCACGCCGAACGAAAGGCATCTTTAGGTTCAGGAGAATTATTTGCATCTATCTTTCTCGAACCACGGTATCAGAGCATTGTTTTATATCGCAAGCACCACCCCACTATCGTACTAACGGGCCGCAGCAACAGAATTCATGGGTTTACTATCGCTGTAATGTCGTCAATTTACGCATAATTCTTGACATTTTATGGTGACCAATAAAATACTGAACATACCATGAAATGTTAGTCTTATTACTGCCTCGTCCAAATTAAAAATCTAGCCTCCGCTATGTTCCGCCTCGATTTTTAACTTTTGGCCTCGGCAGTAATAACACTCATAACATTTCTAGGTATGTTAATAGCTATAACATGAATAAATTAAATGTTTTACCTGAAAAACATTTAGTCTTACCTTTATACATGTAAAAATGTAAACGTCAGTTGTTTTTAGCTGAACTAAAAAGGATGTAAGCAAACTGAAGTTACTTTTATTTTTCCTTTCCAATGTTTACACTTGTATTCTCTTTCATACCTGTCTTGACTTATCCTTGGAAGTAATGTTTTAATGGCTTTGACAGCTTCTTCTAATATTTCTTTCAGAATAAGTTAATTAGTCTTCCATTCCTTTTTCACACAGTCCTTTATCCTGTAAGTCACTATAGTGATCATACGAACACAGTACATGGCCGACTAAAATAGGCCTTCATTAAATTTATGCCTCGAACGGTAAAGATGTGCATTTCTTGAATTTCTCAAAATTTAAATTATTCTTAAATGGAAACGAAAAAGTATTGCATATAACATGTGGATAACGGGGTATAATTGCACTCGTGGTAAATAAGAAAACTCGCTCCAATCGTTGCTAGTTTGCTTCAATACCGCTCAGGCAACTATATCCCTCTTTATCCACTCGTTTCGTTAATTACTCTAACACTGTATCCGGACTAGTGATGGAAAATTTTAGCCGTACATCGAAACATCACCAACAGATTTTCGATGTCGATGAAAACATCGACAAAAAACATCGATGTTTAAAATAATGATGTTTTAAATATGATGAAACATTTCGAAGTAAACTGTCCTGGTTCTAATGTGATACACAACACGTCAATATAAGTTTAAAGTATATTCTGTCTTAAATTTTACTATCATCTTAATTTCCTATTTAATATTCCATGTTCTCAAGGTTCAAATTCAGTTTAACGATATTACCACGTACAAAATAATAAAAAAGGTCACAACACTGGAGAAAGGTTGCGAATAGTAATTGCTTTCGTGCCGTCTGAGGATCGCCACAAATAACAGTTGTCAATGGCTGTTGATTGCGAGCGATCCACAAATAAAACAATTACTAGAAATTTTATTTACGTAATGAGAATTTTTTTAAAACAACGTTGTTTCTGAACAAATATATCAATTTGAAGAAAACACCGAAACCAAAACACTGATGTTATGATATCTATGTTTCTGCTCGAAAATATAGATGTTTTAAAAACATGCGCTTCGCCGCGCATGCTTGGGGAAAAGCAAGACTATTGTACCCATGCCCTAAGCACCTCTCTGGTTTCAGTTCTGGAACATTCATTAATTTCATCACACATGAAGACGCGCGAATTTTCGAGTTTGGTGGAAAATACGATATATCCAATAATCACATCAAAAGTGCAATAACAATAAACGTAACCAGAGTATTTTCTTGGACAACGCCATATACGTAACACACGTTCAATTACTTCACAACTGGCAACATCGACTTATTTTTTAGAATAATGTCTGAGATATGATATACTACTCACTTTGAGATAGGAACCAAAGTATTTGGTGACGAAAGGTGAGTCGCATTGCGACAACACCATGATTTCTTGTTGGATATCCTCAATTTCATCTTCTGCTTCCTCCAAATCAATGATCTTGATAGCCACCACTTGCTGGGTACGGTTGTCAATGCCTTTGAATACTTCTCCAAAAGAGCCTTTACCAATACGTTCCTGTTTCGTGAAGATCAACTCAGGGTCCACCTTCTGAAAACGCAAATATCACAATTAAAACATTTTCAATACCATTTCTGAGAAATTATTACTCGAATGTCCATTTACACACTCAAACACACAGAAAGCAAACTTCAAGAATTGTTACTGATGTTTGTTTTATTGTTATTATTATTATTATTATTATTATTATTATTATTATTATTATTATTATTATTATTATTATTATTGTTGTTGTTTTCAAAAAAATACATGACTTTTATGATACAACTATTCACGGACAACAAATTTCGTTTGAAGGAAAAATCTCTATCTTCAATTTTATAGTTGTAGGAAGACGCCGGAAAATATTCATACTTTTGCAATTTTCGAAAATTTAGTGTTAACCGTGAAAATCGTACTTATGCCACCTAAGCCCACTTATGCCTATACCTTTATAAGCGTATTTTACTCTATTCTTACAAGAAATAGAAAGAAAAAATTTGGAGCCGTTTTTGAGAAAATTTTGAAAATTCGGGGGGTTTCATGTAAAGTACTCCCAAATATTAAAGAATGTTTTTCAAAATCTCAAAGTTTCAACTAGAGCCAGATCGACAGGGCTGTCTTCAATTTGGAAAAGATTGTACACATTGTTTAGGCGCTAGCAGTGTTCACAGACGGACGGACGGACATTAAAAAAAAACACTTTTTCGGTATAGGGGACTCCAAAACGTGTATTCCCGTTAAAATCTCGAAATCGAATTCCGCAACATTTCATAACTTTCTCTATACTACGTATATTACTCCGTATGTAAACGAGAAAGTAAAAACTGTATGTGATGTACGGAGAAGTACAATCTGCGTACGTTTTCTTGATCTCCAGAATCCCTACAAAACAACTATAAATAATTGAATGATGAATAAACAATGAACAAAATTTGAAGAAAATGAAGAGGAAAAGGGGAAGCAGTAATTGGGTCAATAAATGAACTTTTCGGCAAACCCATAGAGATACTTTTTCTTCATAGAGATACTTTTTTCTTTTAAATACTTATAGGATTGTTTCATATAACATTGAGAAAGTAATATCAAGTAATAGTAAATTCCATGCTAAAGGCCGCGTCTGAATATTAAACGTCTTCAAGGCAATTTTCTCCTAATTTTCTCCACACTTACGACTCCCCGAAATTTGGCAAAATATTCGTTTACAAAGTGTACTCAAATTGTATATATTAAGTCTTTTGGAAGGGGACGTTAAGTATTGGGTTTCAAATAAACCATAAGGCAAAAGTTAACATGGAGAACTCATTTGCAATGCGATATACCCGATTTTTTTGCGAGATGAAAGTACATGATCTGTTTAGAAAAGAATGACCTTGGGCCCCAGAAGCCCATTTCCAGAACTTTAACATATCTTTGGAAATGCATTAGTAATGAGAACTCGCAATTCTCTTGTGATACATAGCTCTGTTAGCCTACCTAACAGAGTTGAAAGGTATGTCGGTCCTACATCTTTTGAATATTAAATTTCTTGCAATTAATCGTTCTTGCTAAATTGCTCTTGCCACATTTTTGCATGTGGACTTTCTCTTTCAGAAAAAATGTGATTGGTAGAGCATACAACGAGTATTTTTTGTAAAAACGACTTTTCTATTTGATTTCCTTTTAAAAAGTGCAATTCAGGAAGTCACTGAATGGACTTGTATGAACTCAGAAAACCATTTCATCAACTCTTTTACAAAGTATTTCCATTCCTCTCAGACCAGGGTTTCCGCCAGAATTTGGAAACTTTGGAAGGCGAATAATTGTACAACAAATGGATACCCAGAAGTAAAATTAATTTTTAAAAAAAGATCTACAGTCTGAAAATCAGTCTCCAAATATTTAGTAAACCAGTAGTGCTATAGCAGTACATACTTTCTTGCAACAGCTACGCATCTATTACAACAGGCACTACCTTGAACCAGCAAAAGTGTTTTCAACCAACACACTTTTTTTTCACGTTGGAATTAGAACTCCCTTGCGAAGAAAGACATGTCAAGGTCGCGGGCAAGATAACTAGCTCAGGAGAGTTCGCGGGCACTGCGTCCAGAGCAACTGCCGCAAGATTTAAAAGTCAGGGTTGTGCAAATATTTCCAGGGTGCTGTTACGTCACATGATACCTGGCCCATAACAATCTTTTGGGGAAATCATATAGAAGTTGTCGCCTCCAAAGTGATATTAATTCAAATTTCCTCTACTAAAGAAACGAAATGATCCATTAAAATGAAATACATCAGTCGTATTCAAAATTGTCAATTGAGAGAAAAATTAAACATTTTGAACTGAAAGGATCTTGATTTCGTAATCGGTTTACTTGAAGTGCAATAATTACATTAACTTCCTACTGGTAACTCGAGCGGGCGCAGTTTGACACGCCCGGTCTAACTCATTCAAAGCATTTTCCCCCAAATCCATATTTAAAAATTCACCTCAGGTTAGATTTACAAAGATAAAAGCCCGATAAAAGAGGTGTACGCCCGTAAGAGAGATTTATTACAGAATTTATTATATTCCACAAATGAATTATTAGAAATGAAAAATGAATTTAAAAAAATACAGAAAATGAAAAAACGCAAAGAAACCACAATTCAAACATATTCCTACCCCAATCCAGAATTTAAAAAATAATGAACATGAAATAAACTAGTAAGTAGTTATAATTTGATTCCAATCATGTCACCAATGTTTTCGTGTGAACCAACAATACATATATTACGTGATATTACGAGCGCTCTTTGCGGATAGCTTCCTCGCTTCAGCTGGCGCCTGTACTCCCTTTCTGGATTTGGAGCGAGAGAGAACTTGGGGGAAGTTGCCCCTCGAGATTGCACGAGCGGGCTTCCCAGGCAGGCAAATATCTCGTGCGGGCGCAGTTTGACATACCTGTTCCAAGTTTTAGTATTGCATTCGCGTTACCCCTGTACCACCAGCGTCACAACTAATGTCAACCTTCCCGACGCTTTAAAACCGAAGTTGAACATTTGCTTTGGCAATTTAAAAAACTCACAGAATTTTTTGGCATTATTTCAAGATGGTTTTAAAGAACAAATTTCATTAAAAAAATCTTCTAACTTCAATATTGTACTTGTTTCGGTTTCTTCTCTACAGCTCTTAAACGTAAGTTCTGTAGAAAAAGGATTCAAATAAAATTTAAAGAGGAAATTTCCTGCATCTTTTATATAATACATTTTTTCTAAAACAATTAGCACGCGAGCTACTAATTTTTCAAAAAACGCTTAAAAATATGTATTTACATGAAAATCCGTTCCCTATTTATTATATACAAACGACCTACAACGTTAAAAAACTACGTCAATAAAAGTGATATAAACCAACATTCACTAGTGTACAAAAAACGTTACAAATGAAAATACAAAACGCAGACCCCAATAATGTGGCCGGCGAGTCCCGACACAACATACCAATCTACAGCTTTTTTTTTATTCTGCCCTGGGGCAGTAGATCGCTTATTGTTACATCGAAAAATATAAAGAAGTAGGAAGTTTTTTTCCCTTTAAAAATCGAGTGTATTTATTTATCACAATCACCTATTAAAAAGCTCTGCCGGTCAGGGTTACTATACCCGCACAGTGCACATTACACGCGATATGTGCATTGCGGGTTGCAAGATTGTAAATGTCACCCCCTTCCCACCGAGCCTTAGGCGCCGTGTATGTGTGTGTGTATATTATATATAATTTGGGGAAAAAAATCCACCGAAAATGTAACATGGGTGGCTTTTATAAGCGCTATTATTTTCTCTACTCAAGAAAAACGATTTATTAAAAAAATTGAGAAAACTTTGTTTTTAAAGTTGCCTATTTTTCACGCAAAATTACTCGAAAATTACGCACGTTTTCGAAAAATTTTATAAGACCTTAACTATTAAAGATCCACCTTTAAAAACAGGTTTCATTCCGGTAATATCTCTCGGTTTCGGAGGGCTTTAAAAATGGTACAGTGTGTCAGGACTTCACAGACTATACATGCTTTCTTGGTATGATAAAAAACTATTCCGATGCACCCCTTGAAGAGGGGAGGGGAGGTGGTGGAGTCTGACAGTGCTGTTACAGATACCAACAAAATACACAAACTTTCACTATATTGAGTTCTTGAAGTTTAGAGTGTCTTCAACGGCTGAGGTTACTGTGGCCCATGAGAAATTATTTAATGAGACGACGATAGCGACAACGATGGGTTTAATGACGATGAAGCAACGGTAGAATTTGAGGCAGGGGAGACGGGAGAACCCCGAGAAAACCTGCTGAGAGCTCGCACTGTCCACCACAAATTCGACATGGACTGGCCGTGGAATTAACCAGAGGTTCAGCGGTGGGGGACATCGCTAGCCATTAAGCTCCTCCAAATTTTGTTAACAGAATTAGTGTACTTGTAAATGAGTTACTATGCACATTTTCTGAATTATATTGAAAACATTTTGTTTCGATTTCGTACGGTTTCATTTGTGCAGTCCCTTCACAATCCCTTCAAATGCCTTGCCAAGCGAGCTTAAATAATAGCGCCCGCTTCTGCGCAAAGAAGCATGTTGAAGACGGTCAGGGAAACGACACGATCGGCCCGCGGAGCGTGGCGAGGGGAAGGTTGGGGAAGGCAAAGTGATTCTATCCTGAAGAGAGATTAACGGGGTGTCATTATGGGGATCAGCTTTTCCATGCATCCTTTGGAAGACAAGGTTGTAAAGCATTGAATTATGAGATGATAGGACGAGGATGAGAGGTGATCTTGGTCTTTGAGCCATCCCAGCATTCGCCTGTATGACGAGGGAATCCATGAAAACTCCTGATCGGTCACCGTCTCGGGATGAATCCGGGCCTCAGACTGTGAAGTCCAGCTCGCAACGCCATGAGCCACTCGATCAGTACTTTTATATTATTATTTTTTTGACACTAATTTTTAATGTTATCATAAATATTCACATTTTATGATCATAAAGCATTTACTACGATATTTTTTTTGATAACCATTTATTATTAAACAATGGTTTTATAAAATTCGGAAATTTCATGGTAAAAAACAATTTTCTTTGACATTTCTTCTTCATCTTCTTCTTTACGGATTTTTATCTTCCGAGAGATTTGTATTGACCACAGCCACTATCTTGGGGAATGTACAGCGACCAACGGAGGATGAACTCATACGCGCTTCATTTTGGGCCCTTTTGCGGTCTGCTTTTTCTGTGGGGAAAGTGTGTGCGTTGGCAACGCACGGAGCGGGCGGAGACAGCGACGGGGTCCAGTCACGCGTGGCGGTGGCAGGTGCCGTGGACCCGGAAGAGGGCGGGGCGGGGCGGGGCGGGGGCGGGGCAGGGCAGGTTGGGAGGGCAGGGCGGGCAAGGTAGGGCAGGGCAGGGCAAGGCGGGCAGGCAGGGGCAGGGCAGGGCAGGGCAGGGCAGGGCAGGGGGCTGGCGGGGCGGGGCCGGGCGGGGCGGGGCAGGCAGGTTGGGCAGGGCAGGGCAGGCAGGGCAGGGCAGGGCAGGGCATGGCGGGCGGGGCGGGGCGTGGCGGGGCGAGGTGCGGCGACGTGCACGGGCCTGATCAGGGGCGGGGCCGCACGGGGCATCCCGTCGTCCTCTGGTTTTCTACTCTCTTAAAGCGAACTAGCGCCATTTGAGAATACAGGAAATAATAGAAATGTGATAGGCGTACACCAAGGGAGGAGGAGGAGAATGGCTATGAAAATTTTGGGAAAATGTCCCTGAGACTTGTGTAATAAAACATTTTTATTTTCTTAAATATTTAACCATAATTTCCCTTTTTTAAAAAAAGGAAATTTAAAAACTATTATACGGCTTTTGGGAAAAGACCCCCCAATCCCCCCAAAATCTATTTGTTAAATGTAAAAAACTAAAACTGTGTGTGACTAACAGGGGAATACTAATACTAGGAATTTTATACTATATTGTTGAATTAAAAATGCACAACAGTTATCCCCATCTGAACCCTGTGTATGGTTTAACTTGAAAATCAAATGTATTTATAATTTTAAACTAAAAAGGGAATTTTTAATTATCTGTGGTATATTTTATTTATTTAGTAGTAAAATATGTCTTATAAAAATTTAAAAGGAAAAGTTTGATAAAAAGGTCACCCCCCCTTTTTTGAGCCCCTTTGTGTGTTCTGCACAATGAAAAAAAAGTATTTTTATTGATTCCAAAGTGAATTACTAGATGACAACTGAAACAAATAAAACCAACAGGGGGAACCCAAAAAATTGGGGAAAAGGGCTGAGTTAACGTTTGGCAAGGGTAGCCCATGGGGTTCATGAAAGCGTTTCAAAGAACACACCGTTTCAGGAAAAAAAAGGCGAAAGAAAAGGTTTTGGCCATCGTAATTTGTAAAAATTTCTTACAGTAGCCCGGGTGATTCATAAACACGGGTTTCCCCTTTCCCCTTTGAACGAGCACACGCCCAATTTACCTGTTACTAGGGATCCAACGTCCCAAAACGTTCCAAAATGTATTCTGTAAACGGATCGCAAAAGGGGTTTTATTAGTTCAAAGCTAATATGTAACAGGTGGGTTTTACTGTTCTACGCTCAAAAATGAGTGTAATGATGTATCTAAATTTGGGGAAATCGTGTGGGAAAAAGATTTTGTATGTGTGTGTGACGGGAGAAAAAAGGAACTCTCCCGCCCGAATCGTGAAAAAAACGATTGACAGGGCTATTCACGATTTGTAGTTATAAATCTGCCACCGGCAAAAAGTGAATTGAACTAACGAACAGTGAAAAACGGGGCCACTTTTGAATCAGTGAAACTTCACTATTTGAATCAGGAAAATTCCTTTTTTAATAGAAATTTTTCCATTTGAATCAGTGAAAACTGTGAAACAATTGAACCAAAATGGAATTTTTGTTGCAATCAGTGAAAGAAGGTTTTACTTATTTGAACATAAATCACATCTTTTCCCAATGTAATGCACAAACCCAAAAAACCATTACTGGGAAAACATTGTACAAACAAATCCTTCAAAACATAAAAAACGATAAATACAATACAATAAAAATAATAATAATTTATATCATAATAATTTATAATATATAATCATAAATATGAAAAAAATTTTTATCTGTATTTGAAGTTTTTTTCCCCTTGATATTCAATAGTAGATTTTTGGTTTGCAGTATAGTACAGGGGTAGCGACATATGTATAAAGAAAGTCAAAGTTAATTAGGCACAAATTTATTGAAATATTTTATGGAAAATGATCTTCTTGAACAGCACTGTAAATATTAATTTACAAAACAAATACAATAGAAATATACACATTATGGCAAAGATATTGAGTCAATATCTTAACTCAGAAAAAAATTGAAATTGGGGGTAATAACAGATCTGTATTCTATTTCATATGAGAAATCCATATATCGGTTCATTTATTGTCTTCAACATTATCACATAGAAAAAAATTGCCCTATGATATGGTTTAGTTCTTTAAGTCACATTATCCTTGGGGTAGGGAAGTTTTGTTACATCATTTACTTACAAACAATTGGCTTTTCAATGAAAGGAATACTGGTAAAGAGATATGTTGGAATTAAGGTAATTTTAAAGGAAGATACTCCCTTTTTTTAGTGAGATAAGAGAATACAAGTCTTTATTTAAACCAATAAAAAACATACAACAAAGAAGAAAACTGATGTTCGGGAACTTTTCAAAACTCACTACGGAGAAAATTGGCCTGCAGTTACACTCTTTCATGTTATGTACATATTATTGACAATTTCGAGACAATACAACAAATTCTAAAAAGGAAGATGGGAAGAAAGTAGGAAAGAAAGGACTCTTATAATTTAAATATACATAAATAATTTCAATGGATTTTTATGTAATTTACAATAAAATAAATAAAGGACATTAAATCTGTCAACATTTTTAAGTAAAAATACAAATAAACATTTGGTATTATTACAAGTATTTGGCAAGTTTTAGAAACTTAATCAGCTTCCTCTGCAATTATAATTTTCATAATTAAAATCAGCAGCATTCCCTCTTAAAATTGGAAATGTTAACAGCACTGCATGCCCTTTTCTATGTACATATATACATATATATGTACACATGTATAAAACACATATATGTGTATAAAGAAAACAAGACTATTGTGTATTGTTTCCAAAATTTCGAATCGCCATGCACTGAACAAATGACTGACCCCTGACACCTGCAAAGGGAGGCACCTGGCTTCTGATTTCAAAGACAGGAATAAAATTGATGAATGATGGTATGATCAAGAAGCGAGTTCTAAGCTATTAATTCACTTGAGGTAAAATTTTAAATGCTACAGATGAACTCGAAAACACAAACCTTCACAAGGAGCTAATTACAACACAAATATTTGGTAAGGTAAAAATACTTAAAAAAAGACAGATCAAGTTCGAAAGTCTGGATTTCTTTATCAGAAATCTATCAAAAGTATATTTGGATAAAGAGAAAATTTGAATTTTACAACTACTTCAAGAAGAGATTACAGAGGTTGAAAAGAGATTACAAGAAGTTGAAAAATGTACCGAGTACCTCAGATGAAATAATTGAGAAAACTTTTAAAGAAAGTTTTAGAAGATAAGCAAAAATATCTGAAGTAAAAATTTGAAAAAAATTTCCAATGATTTTATTATCAATATATTTAATGGAAGACACTCAAACGCATGCCAATGGATATACAAGTTTGAACGCTTTTTTGTGGAAGAAAAATTCAAAATTTTCCTTGACAGATTGGTATTTGAGTATTATTTTGAAAAATACAGTGAATCAGAAGGGAACAATTGGAAAAAGAATGCATGACAAAGAAATCGGAGCTGTACTAAAACAACGAAAAAAATGGGATAATAAGCCAGTGGCATATTTTTGAAAAATTGAGTGAGCTCAAAGGAAAAAAGAATTTTACCTTGAGTGCCTGGCAAAAAAAGAGGTTGTGATATATTCACCATTGGCTACTTGAAGAGAATTTTTGGTGCACTCCAATCAAAAACCCTTTTAAAAATTTAAATAGAAAGGCAAGAACACATTAAGAACTGGGTGATTTGACATACTCTTTGTCCCAATACAATTTTAAAAGTTAAATATAATCCTGGAAAATTAAACCAAGAGGAGACGTTTAAACAGGCATCCAGTTCTAGAGCCTGATGAAAACTCAGATGACATTTTAAAAAATTGTAAACCCAGTGAAATTAGAAGACATAAAAAGGATCAAAGAAGATGCACAGAACTACAAAACAATAAGAAAAACAAATATTCAAAAATAAAATTTATTAAAAAAATTAAAAAGAAGAAAAAAACTCTCATTATCAGAAGAATTTTAGTAAAATATAACAAAAATATGTACAATACTTATTGTTACCTGGGAAGAGCAGATGATAAATAAAGTAACACCATTCTTACACGAAAAATAAAAAACATAAACATAGAGAAGATTTGTGAAACTAGTGACACGGCTTAAAGAATAAATCATAAGAAAATAAAAAATTTGGATTAATGTCACACCTAGGTCAAGCAACGTACCCTTTCAAGATAGTTTTTTAGATACCATCAGAGGTTAGGAGGATCCGATCAAAAAAAAAATACCTACACCTACTGGTCGACCATTTAAAGATATCTTATATTTTAAATAAAAAACCCAAAACGCTGATGATTTTGTAAAACTAATTGAGGAAGTAACAAAACCATGATGTCAGATGGTACTAACAGATCAATATCCAGGAATAAATTCAAAAAAATTTAAAAACAATTCCAAATAAAAAAAAAATTAAATAGATTTTTACGGCCATAGATGCGCAATTGGTCTAAATGAAAGATAAAACCAGACTTTGGTGAATAAAATAGTGTATTATGAATGAAACTGACAAAAGTCTGCTATTGCTATGGACAACTATGGAAAAAAGCTGTGAAGAAATATGAGACAGAACATACAGTGACATAAGTCTCAAAAATATTTCTAGAGGGTAAACCATAAATATCCACCACATGAATTAAAAATAAAATGCACAGACAAGATTTAGAAAAGAGAGGAAAATAGAACTCAAGAATACAATAAAACATAATGATAACAAAAATATTGACCAACACAGGACATAAATTGAATTAAAAATGGAGATCTTGTGTACATAGAACATGAAAATTGCCTAAATATGAAGAAATTAGATGAATTTAAAATTTGGGCATACTCGATATTGGAAAATTTTTTAAGTCAATCTAGGGAATAATCCCAGAACAGAACAAAAGAATCAAATTTCTATGATATAACAAAACTTAACTCTAATGGTAGAAGGTTTTAATACTGAACAATTGCAGAAGCATTGTTCATTTCCCAGGAGGAGGGTTTATTACAGAAACCCAACTGAGTTTTATTTCAAATTAAATACTCTAAGGATATAATCATTATATCTGCAAAAATGAAAAAAATTCTAATGCTTGAGTATCCAAAAATTTGTTGTAAATATTAATTTAAAAAGTAAGTCAAAAGCTGCCATGGGTGAAGGAATATTTTATTATTAAAAAGGGGAGATGTTAAAACCAGCCATCACCCTGAACAATACAAGAATAGTTTCTATCCTTTTACCCATATCAAATATTGCTGGGCATTTTTCTTTAATGTTTTTCTCCTTTCCAACCCTCCAGATGCAAATTATAGCCTCCTGAAACAGAAACATAGATAGGTCAAAAGTTATGTGAGGAAAAAAAAGGTTACTTATTATCAGATTACATACAAAATCATACTAACTGGCAGAATTTTTGAGGTCTGGATGGAACCCAGGAGGGCAAATGGCTTTGATACCATCTGCACTCCCCTCCACTCTGCCCAAACTAGCCTCGCCCTGTAAATGAGTAAAATATAATGTGTTTAGTGACTAAGGAAAGCAAGGAACACTGATCAAAAAAAAATGAGTATTACAGTAGTCTTGGCAAATTAAAATACCTTTTTAAAATATTCAGTGTTAGAGTCCCAGTTAGCTCCAGCACTTCTCTTACACTTCTTCAAAAATCCACTCCTGGACTGGTGTCATTAAACTAAATTGGAAAACCAAAGAAAGAGTTAATATTTTTTGACATGCCCGCTCTGCTGTGGTGTAATCGAGAGCATTTTGGGCTTTTTACAACTTTCATAAACGAAATTATCCATTGCACGTCAGATATTTCACACTGTATCACAAACAGTTACTTTAAACTTTAAGTTACATAAGAAGTTTCAAGTTAATAATCAAAACAAATACGTGGTATTAATCATATGTTCATAACCTATTTTTAGTATGGCTAAATGATCATCATCAAATAAAACGACTACAGTTATCAACAAGACGAGTCACAGAAAAAGGAAAAATATTTCCCACTAATTAAAACAATCTTCAGACACAGGTCAGTTTTCCACAGGAAACCTCTATTTCACGTTCCGCCCTGGATTTTGCTTCACACAAACCACGTGAATAACTGGACCGGTCGGTAACGGTGGCGCGGCCTACGGCGGCACTATAACCACTGACAAACAGTGAAATGCTGGCAGTCATTATGAAAAAGGGTTTACATATTCACTGATTGTCAGCGAAACTACCATTTCGACTAAGATATCAGTGACTTTTGCTCACTGATTGAATCAGCGACAATTTTACTGATTCAGATTCAGAGAGAAGAGGTTCATACATCGGTGTTCAGCTGATCTCTGGGAAAATGCTATTTATCTTAAATTTTATTGAAAACTCACCAAGTTAAAAATTTGCGCCAATTATGTTAACTTTACGGGTTTGGCGAATTTAGTGTCAAAGTTCAAACGACGTTGTGTTGTGCGGGGCGTACATTTCTGCATCACTGTGTCAGAACATTGGGCCAAAATCTATGGTCTCTTCATTGTTCTTTGAAGGTATTTTCAAGTGTGACTGTTATTGAAGTGAACCTGTCTTAAAAAATAACTCCTCCGTGATATTGATGTTCAACAATTCAAACTTTTGCAACATTATTTTACCCTTTCCAATTCTCGTTGTCCCTTCGCAATACTTTCAACGTTTTGTGGTCGAAAGCGATGTTACCCGTCATAAACATGTTTCTGCGTGGCAAATGCACACTTTTGCCCCTCGCGCGTATTTGATGTGTGGGGCGTTGAGATTTAATGAAAATTGGCATGGTGTTAGTTGTCGCCCATTGGAGTAATAGGCGCTCGCGTGGCTACCTTGTTTCCAATAGCTTGTAAAATACGAGTAAATGACGATATCTAGTTTATAAAAATTTCTGGATGATGTTTACTTGTAGAGAGAGACGATTTGTTTCCGTGTTGAATACATTTGTGATGTAATAAACTGCAGTTGTTAATTAAATTAGATAAATTAAATTTGAGCGTGGGAAGTATTTTCCCAGGCAACTAGTAGTTATAATTCATTTATAACTTTGCTGATGCGTACGTTTTACTTCATTGGTCGGAAAATTTACTTGACCATGATATCACAGCCTGAAAACTGCTCACTCCCATCTTCTCAATGCTTTTCCCAATTTCTTCTCCCTTTTGGCTTGTAGTTCTAGACTGCCTTGACTATTCTTTCATCAGGTATGATTTTTCCATTTTTTCTATATTTTTTGATAATATCACTCACACAAAATTCTTAGTTCGTTTCTAATTTCTTCACTTTTCTTGTGATCAAGAAGTGTATAGCCTGCTATGGTTCGAAAACACTTAATTTCAGCTGATCCTAATTTTCTAATTTCGTCTTAGTTATGTCTCAGTTAATGCCCGACACTGACTTCCGTATAACAGCATGGGATGTGTGTTATGCATATTTTCCGTTCTTATATTATCTGTAAATGGTGTGAAGCGGCGGGTTGCTTCTGTCTGACGGACGTACAATAAAAATGACACTGAGCTGCTCATTCTCCCAGGCGGTATGTAGCGACTGATATTGTGACATTGTAAATTAAATTCGCTATTCAAAGGTATATTAACATGAAATGTGTCCATTTGTGTGTCTATGTAATATTTCCCCATCCAACATATTTTTGAAGTATGACACATTATTTGAAATATGAAGATTTGAATAACGTAACGCGAGTTTTATGAATTGTATTTGAGTTTTACGAATTGTGTAGTATATGTGAGTATACTATAATGCATGTAATACCAGAAATAATATTTCACAATATACGTATTGAGACCATAAGGATGCAACTAGATATTATTGTCCCGAAAAATTGTCTAGCTAAAATTGATAATTATTGACCAGCAATAAGCATGTTGAATAAAAGAGTTTGCTTGTAAGGCGATATCTGAATCTCTTAGAAAGCAGAATGTTCAAATATTAGGTGCTCAAATCCAGAGCGTTTGGCAAGCCTTGCGATACGACTTCTCCAGTTCGAGTGGCGACGGGAGTGCGGCTGAGGGCGTTTAAAAGCGGCCTCGGTCTTACGTGTCCCGATTGACGACTCACCGCGCTCCACTCCGTCCCCCTCCCCGCCAGCGACCCCGCTCTCGGCCCCGCCCCCGACGCCTCGGTGCTCATAAAAGTGAAGTGGGGCGTCGTGGGGGCTGCTCGCCCCGACCGGGCGTCATCGTGTCGTGTCGTGTCGTGTCGTGTCGTGTCGTTTCGGGCGCCCGTAAGCGTCGCTGCCTTCCTTCGCGCTCGGCGTGCAGGCGTGCCAGGGATGAGCCCTTCGGATTTGTAAGGGCGCGATATGGAATTGCAATCGGCTTGGAAACTGATTTAACGCTTACAGATGTCGGTAGAATGTGTCGTTTAAAATCGTCCCCAAACAATTTTATGTGTACTGAATTTTGGAGTAGAACTGAAATTTGACTTTCGGCCGTCCTAGTGAGGTGCAATCGCACCATGTGCACGTTGTCGATTATATTTAAATTGTGAGTTTATTTCGCCGACCTGGATGGCTGAGATGGCTAGGAGCGTGTACAGACAACGCTTTGGTCCTAAGGGTTGCGGGTTCGAGTCCCGCCTTGTGCATGGTTGTTTGTCGCGGAGCGCCTCCCGTTCTGCTGACCCCAGATCTGAGGAACACGCAAGTTTATGGGTGGCTAGTGTATGGTCGAATATGCTTCCTATCGGGACGTTGAGGGCAACTGGTTGTCGGCTGCATAAAGGCTCTAGGGGAAAAAAGTTTATTTTAGTGGATATTTGTTCCACTTCAGACATATGAAATCTGATCTGAAAAATATGTGTAATACTGATGTGGAATATGAGCGTAAATGAATGGAAAACTGCAGCCTCCGACCATTAGAGAGATGTCTATAGTTTCGTTAGATATTCCGGAACTCGCGTATGATCAAATAACATAATATTACTAAAATCGAATGCCATAGAAAACCATGCTGCCTCCGCCCATGCAAGAGGTACTATGGCTTCGCTAGATACCCAAGAAATCGTAAAAAACTTAAACAATGAAAGTTTCGATTTTCACTGAAAATTTGCAAATATTGAAAAATGCACGAGTTTGATTTAGTTGTTGCGCATTGTCAATGCGCTTTCATCTAATTTTAACCCGGTCACTAGCC